>WNWK01017548.1:0-32500 GCA_009830355.1 Cherax destructor | reverse complement strand
GAAATAAACCAGAAGCCAGCTGGCGTTAGAGGCGATTATCTTGGAAGTAAGTTATTGACTTATTTCATGTAGCCCAGCCTTTATTATTGAATTAAATGAGATAATGTATTAATAAAATCATGTAATAATATTGGTAGAATTACCGACAATATGTTAAGTAAAAAGGACACAAATGCAACTAATGTGACATTTTATTGTGGCAACGTTTCGCTCTCCAATCAATGAACACATTAATGCATGCAGAAACGATAACCTGAACAACGCCTGCGTACAACACCGAAATTCCAACAATCATCTCATGAAATTCAAAGACGCCCGACTAGTAATCAAAGAATCTAATTTCCGTAGACGCAAATGCCTTGAATCAGCACTTATCTCTGTTTCTAACACAATTAAACAAAACAAAGGCAGCTTCACCATCTCTGAAGTCTTAGCAAGAATCCTCCTGAAAACAGTAAACCCTACCATCACATAGTCTCTCCTACTGATTCAACACAAGAACATCGTAGATGTGGAACACTTATACAGGCCTTCTATATTTCAACCTCCAGCAGAAATATTTGTCTAACCTATTGTTATACTACCCAAGTATTTGTTTTATCACCTTTTACTCATATGCATATTGATTGTTCTACCTTATTGTATTACTACTACTACTTATATCACTACTACTACTACCACCACTAGTATTTCACCTCACTTTGAGAGTATATATATGCCCACTGTGTCCATGTATCGCTTGTAACGGCTTGAGAAAGCTCCTAGAGAGCGAAACGTTGCCACAATAAAATGTCACATTAGTTGCATTTGTGTCCTTTTACTTAACATAATAAAATCATAAAACTATGATTGTTCTTGATTATGAGAAACTAAGCATAATTTTTTTTCCAAATACTATTTTGGGATTTGTGTGGGAATAAAGGGCAACGTATTTTGCAACATGTCAAAAATTTAGCAACATTACTTTTTTGTAGAATAAAGATAAGACATTTACAGGGGATTGTTTGCAGGAATATCGCATTTTGATTGTTTTATGAGTACCAAGTACCAAAACGACCTTTCGTAGTGCCATTAATTATGGGGTTCCTGCCAAATGTAATTTTCAGTAAAAATTTTTTTTTAGTTTTTTTTTTGGCTATCTTATTGAAACTTACAGAAAACAAAGAGAGTGAACACTTCTTCTCGTACATCAAAAATTAAAGAAATCGGACGAGAGGAAAAAATGGAGGTCCAAATTGATTATGCCTCCCCTTATGTCTCTCCTACAAGCACATTTGTGTTCACTGACTCTGGTACATTGATGGCGCTACTTAATTAAGGTTGTCTTGTAGTTTCTCGATATCTATACATCTTGGTGTGATGTTCTTTCAAATGTTGCTTGCACATCTCTTAACTTCAAGATATTCCATAAATAAGTTAGCGAGTGCTGCACTAATTATGTTGCCTTATGCCATGCCACATTTCTGCCTGAAAATGAACATTTGAAAGACTCAGTTGCGTGGGTCACAGTTGCGTGGGTCACAGTTGCGTGGGTCACAGTTGCGTGGGTCACAGTTGCATGAGTCACAGTTCATTAACGTCAACAGTTTCTTTGGGGGCATGGCTACGTCAGGACTGCCCGTCACTTTGTGGGGTAAGAGTTCAATAGCTTGTGCGATGAGTACTTGTGGAAAAGAGACGTGACATCCAGGTTTGCTAACCTGTGTCTATAAGTTAATGCCCTTATCTTGGTTAAATTGCCTAAGATGCACTTCCTATTCACAAAATGATGGGTCTGCACGAGATATTTGCTAGCGCATTCAGCTCACACACTGAGGTCCGGGGATCGAATCCCCAGTACGGCTGGAAAACATTTGAATGTTTCCATAACCTGCTGTCTATGTTCACCCATCAGTAAAATGGGTACCTGAGTGTTAGTCGACTGGTGTGATTCGCATCCTGGGACAAAATTGACCTAATTTGCCCGAAATTCTCTGCATAACAAGCGGCTTTCTATATAGTAGTATTTCATTGATGTCAGCTAGGACTGTATACCTTGTACATGACTTGTATAAATAAAGATATTATGTTGTTATTATTATTATTATTATTAAAAGGGATCAGGTAATGGATTTTTTTTCTCTATTCAGGAAAAAAAATAATTGGGTTTCGTAACCATATTATTAAACTCTCATCCTATATGTGAATGAATGGTTCAGAGAACCGACGAGTTGGTAAATTAGACACATATGCAACACTTGGATATCTTTATTGAGGAAACGTTTCGCCACACAGTGGCTTCATCAGTCCATACAAAGGAGAATCGTGAAGAACAGGAGGAGTGTGAGGTTGTCAGTCCCTCAATCTTGAGTCGATGTTGTCAGTCCATCAATCTTGAATAGAATAACAGCATATGAGCAGAGGGAGCTTATATACTGTAGACAGGAGAGGTGCAGCAGTTGTAGGAGGTGTCACATTTGTTCAATGTGGAAGTAGGTCGTGCCCAAGGAATAGGCAAGCGAAGAAATCCCTGTATTAAGATACCAAGATGTTGCAGTGTCAGACAGGATGTGAATGAATGGTTCAGAGAACCGACGAGTTGGTAAATTAGACACATATGCAACACTTGTGGCGAAACGTTTCCTCAATAAAGATATCCAAGTGTTGCATATGTGTCTAATTTACCAACTCGTCGGTTCTCTGAACCATTCATTCACATCCTGTCTGACACTGCAACATCTTGGTATCTTAATACAGGGATTTCTTCGCTTGCCTATTCCTTGGGCACGACCTACTTCCACATTGAACAAATGTGACACCTCCTACAACTGCTGCACCTCTCCTGTCTACAGTATATAAGCTTCCTCTGCTCATATGCTGTTATTCTATTCAAGATTGATGGACTGACAACATCGTCTCAAGATTGAGGGCCTGACAACCTCACACTCCTCCTGTTCTTCACGATTCTCCTTTGTATGGACTGATGAAGCCACTGTGTGGCGAAACGTTTCCTCAATAAAGATACCCAAGTGTTGCATATGTGTCTAATTTACCTACTTCGCTACCCTCAATTCCTCCTTAAGCTGCTGGTAAAGTTGCTCAATAGGGAGCATCTTGGTTCACTTCACAGAGCAAAAGTGGTTCAGTCCACAGAGAACCCTAGACACGTCCTCTCTGGGCAATGAATTACCTCTGTAATCTGCAAATACCTTTGTAACTTGTCATGATTGTGACCATCTGAGTTCATTACCTTTGTAACTTGCTCAGCTATCAAACTTTGAGGTCCAGTCCCTGGACCCATTATGTACCTCTGTAATCTTTTGACTACCGCCCACAGGATGTGTATGGGGTGCATAATAAAGATATCAAACTAAGCTCATGTGCAAGTCCCACTCAAAACCAACCCCTCTCACTCATGAATTTATCCAACCTAAATTTAAAACTACCCAAGGTGCTAGCTTCAATAACCCTTCTAGGCTGATAAATTAGACACATATGCAATGGAAATAAATGGTATAAAATACCGACACAATGGAAAAATAAACACAATAAAGGATCACATTATACTGCTTATATGTTTATTAGACACATATGTATTGAAAATTAGGTTGAACAAATATTCTGTTAGTGTTTTATGACTGTCCTGCAAAATCCACATCCGCATCCGCCCGGATGTCAAGATGTGACATCCGTAATCCGCATCCGCATTTTACTGTAAGCAGATATCCGCATCCGCATTCGCATTTTACTGTAAGCAGATATCCGCATCCGCATCAGCATCCGCATCCGCAAAATAAGTAAGACATCCGTATACACATCCGCATACCGGATATCTAAATTTTTCACATCCGATACATCCCTAGCGTACAGAGCTCAAGGAAATTAATATTCCTTGACTCGGCGGGACAACCCATATCAAGATCTTGACGGACGAAATATATCGACCGTGCAAGATCACGAGATCTATCGAAGCCCATCAACAAGAATGCAGCTACCCCACCGTAAGTATATATTTTATCCTCGTACTAGCTGGCCAGTAGGTATGTTGATATATATTGTGTGTCTGCAGTGGGAATAATGAAGATCTCCAGTGAACACCCAAGACGCAGATAAGGGGTGAGTGAACATTAATCACTGTACTCTCTCCTCCTCCTCAATCAGTCCTATATCCTATATCTAAACTATACAGTCCACTAAAAATTTAATCATACCATACTAATTATTATAATCTCCTCAAATTTATTTACGCTGGTCGAGAGTGAAGTGGGGCGAGTGTGAGAATATCGAAGGATCCCCTCGGGTGCGACCAGGAGTGGGAAATATTTCTCACAAACCTCGGGGGAGTGACTGCGGTAAAATTATATTAGTCGGTCATCTCCCCGGGAGATTGTTTGTTGCAAGTGGCGGTGTCCCAGATAGACAATCTCTCACAATTCCCCACATCAGCCCTCTGACAAATACTTTTAGTATAATTGTTACATATTAATATATGTACCTACCTATGTATATTAGTACAAGAAGTTTTAAATAAAATATAAAAAAAATAGTGAGGTTTTCTTAACTATTTTCAAGTAGTGGTATGTTTAGGTATTACTTGTACTTATATATAGTGTCAGATGTTGCCGGGGTTGTTTTTTGTTTGCATATTGTGTTACTGACGTTTTCTATGTTAAGTTCATTATACATGTTTAATTGAACGAGATTTTGATAATATCTATAGCCAGTTGAAAGTGGACAGTTTTCACTTGTTGGGAGGGGGGGAGAGTAAGCAATGCATACTGTGTTTGTACCATTATATTATTTTATAAAACCATTTATATTAGTGTAGCATTTTACTTAGAAGTTTTAAATAAAATATTAAAATAAAATGACTGGTCTGAGCGTCGCCAATATGTGTAATAAATATATTTATACAAACTATTTACAAATAATAATGACAATAAAATGTATTAGAAAACATTAAAATTTAAAGTATTTTAAAGTGTAAATTACATAAAAGATATAATGTTGGAGCAGCCACCTCAGCGCTCGGAGTGACGTGCAGACAAGTCGTGAATTCTTTAGCTTTGCGCAGTGGTAGTATCGTAACCAATGAGGTTTATCCGAGGTGCGATTATTGCTATTTGAAAACTTTTCCCAATACCCCGCCTAGTCATCGTGAAATATCGGTGGCTAAGGCAATTTTTGTTAGCTCTATTAAGGGCTTTATAAGTGATTATTATTACAATTAGGAAAACACGGCGAGAGCCTGGGTTAGATTCCCAGCCAGGGCAGAAACATTGGGCGTGTTTCTTTACACCTGTTGTCTATGTTCCCCATCAGTAAAATGGGTACCTGGGTGTTAGTCGACTGGTGTAAGTCGCATCCTAGGACACTGACCTAATCTGCCCGAAATGCTCAGCATAACAAGGGACTTTCTATATAGTAAGTAGTATGTCACTGATGTCAGCTAGGCCTGTATACCATGTACATGTACTTGTAGTAAATAAAGATATTATTATTATTTTAAAAAAGTAGCTATTACAAAATATGATTGGTATACTGACCGTTACTAAACATTCCCATTTCACATCCAATCATTCCCATTCCTGTGGTTATCCTTGTTTTTTAAACTCCTTTGAAGTTTTTCCACTTATCATTTTTTCAGATAACTGTATTTTCCTATTCCCTACTGAAAACTGAGTTTAACTTTAATTTATTATTATTATTTCCAATTATTATTATTATTTCCAATTATTGTTATTTGCAATTATTATTATTATTATTATATATCCCCGAAGGGGTCCCTGAAGTTGCCTGATTGCACTTGAGGTTTGCTCAAGGCAAATTCCCTTAAGGAAAAGGAGGAGAAGATGTAAACTAGAAAGAGAGAGGCGCTCCCTATACAGGCGAAGGCAAAGAATAACGGAGCGGCTACAAGAGGCCAATATATCTGAAATATGTAGGGAGACACTGGTCAGAGAAATAGCAAACATCGAATTAAAACTAAAGGAATCTTACAGGAATCAAGAAACGCGGGAAGAACTAAAAGCCATAAATGAAATTGAAAGAAACCCAAAGTATTTCTTTTCTTATGCCAAATCAAAGTCGAGAACAACATCCAGTATTGGACCCCTACTTAAACGGGATGGGTCCTACACAGATGACAGCAAGGAAATGAGTGAGTTACTAAAGTCCCAGTATGACTCAGTTTTTAGCGAGCCGCTAACCAGACTGAAAGTCGAAGACTTAAATAATTTTTTTATGAGAGTGCCACAGAACTCGCCTATCTGACATTACCCTGACGCCAAATGACTTCGAAAAGGCGATAAATGATATGCCCATGCACTCCGCTCAAGGCCCAGACTCATGGAACTCCGTGTTCATCAAGAACTGCATCACGTGTTTTTAACATCCTATGGAGAAGAATGGTTGTAGTGATACCGCTCTTGTGGGGAGCCGCAGCAGGACACAATACTGCACCACCTCAGGGGCCCCTTACAATAACAACAAACAGTACAGCGATGGCCCAGCATGGCGTGTGGTCTCTCTCTTACACAGATACATTCGTGATGCAGATTACATGGTAAGCTTAAATATGTCGCCAGTAGCTATAGCTATTCTGAGGACATATGCACCTTACATCACCTGTCCTGCAGCAGCAGTCATTAGATGTATTTTCTTCTGTTGCAGACATGTACCATGGATTTTGTGTTCAATAAAGCCTAGGAATAAGGCCTGTGTTTTTATCACAACAATTTATTGAACACAAATATCCTGGGCTACCTGGTGGCGATTCTGAGCTAGACTACACCGCAACATGGAGCGTTTACTGAAACCTGAGAGGCTAGACTCTGACCCCAGTGTATCAACGGCTGCTCAGGAATGGAAGCACTGGTTTAAGACTTTCGAAAACTTCTTGAGAGCCTTTCCTCAGGAAGATCTAGATAAACTAAGCCTGCTCATCAACTTTGTGTCACCTAAAATCTATGAGGTTATTTCTGAGTGTAATACCTATGAAGATGCTATCAATGCCCTCAAGTCTCAGTATATTAAGCCCACAAATGAAATCTTTGCACGATATCGTCTTGCAACTCGCCGCCAGCAGATTGGTGAATCCTTAGAGGAATACTTTCAAGCATTGAAAATATTAGGTAAGGACTGTAACTTCCGAGCGGTGACAGCTTCTCAGTATTGTGAAGAGTCCATCAGGGATGCTTTTATCAGTGGCCTGCAATCACCAATAATAAGGCAGTGTTTATTGGAGAATAAAATTCTGGACTTAGCCACTACCCTTGACCAGGCAAGAGCATTAGATTCAGCCCAGAAGAATTCTGAAGTGTACAGTACTACCCAGCCTTCTCGACTGGTAAGTGCTGTAACTCCCGACCAAGACTCTTTTAATGAAGTTACCGTGGAACCTGCTTCAGTGACAGCAGCTGCAGGCACAAAGTGTTTCTTTTGTGGTTTTTCAAGACATCCACGTCCAAAGTGTCCGGCTCGTGAAGCAATGTGCCATCAATGCCATAAGAAAGGTCACTTTGCTAAAGTATGTCATGCTAATGCATCAACAAGAGCTAGTGCTTCTACGCATTCCGACAAGGCGACTCTAGCAACAGTGACTTCTGCGGCTGCTCCAAATTCACTGTCAAAGGCAGTTGTGAAAGTGTTCATCAAAGGAACAGAAGTAGATGGTCTGATTGACAGTGGCAGCTCAGAGAGTTTCATCAACCTTGACGTAGTTAAACGCCACTCCTTGACGGTACATCACTCATTAGGTACCGTTTCCATGGCATCAACATCTCTCTCTATTCAGACGTTAGGGTTTTGTAAGGTAAACCTTAGAGTTAATGGCAGGGATTATCAAGATGTACATTTAGCTGTTCTGCCACAACTGTGCTCTGATGTGATCCTTGGTCAGGACTTTCAGAAGCGTCATGGTAGTGTTACCTTAACATATGGAGGTGAACTGCCTCCTCTCGTTGTCTGTGGTCTTAGCACTTTAAGGGTAGACCCACCAAAGCTGTTTGCGAATCTTACTGCGGATTGTCATCCTATATCAGCTAAGTCACGCCGCTATTCTTATGAAGATAGGATGTTCATTGAGAAAGAAACTCAGAGGCTGCTGAAGGAGGGTATTATAGAACCAAGTAATTCTCCGTGGCGTGCACAGGTCGTTGTTGTCAAGGATGATTATAGGAAACGGAGGCTGGCTATCGACTATTCTGAGACAATCAACAAATTTACACTTCTTGATGGGTACCCTCTACCTCGAATTGATGATACAGTGAACAAAATTGCTCAGTACTATGTGTTTAGCACAATTGATCTACAAAGTGCCTATCATCAAGTCCCTACCATTCGAGGTGGAAACGGATGCATCTGAAGTTGCCATTGCTGCAGTCCTATCTCAGGCAGGACGTCCCGTAGCTTTCTTTTCAAGAACTTTTACTGATCAGAGAAGTGCTATGCTGCTGTAGAAAATGAAGCCCAGGCCATCATAGAAGCAGTTCGCCACTGGAGGCATTATTTAACAGGCAGACATTTCACTGTAAGGACTGACCAACGGTCCGTGATGTATATGTTTGACAAGAAGCACAAAAGTAAGATCAAGAATGACAAGATATTACGCTGGAGGATGGAACTATCGTGTTATAACTTTGATATTCTGTATCGACCGGGTGAAGAAAACATTTCACCTGATGCATTCTCTAGGTCCCACTGTGGAGCAGCATGTCATGATTTGCAATCACTCTCAGAGCTCTACAAGGCCTTGTGTCACCCAGGAGTTACACGCCTGTATCATTTTGTTAAATCTAAGAATATGCCCTACTCAGTGGAAGAGGTGCGACAAGTGATCAGATCATGCAGAGTATGTGCAGAGTGCAAGCCAAACTTTCACCAGCCAGAGAAAACTCATCTCATAAAAGCCACCCAGCCTTTCGAGAGACTGAATATAGATTTCAAAGGACCTCTACCAAGCATAAACCAGAATAGGTATTTCCTTAACATAGTAGATGAATATTCTAGGTTTCCTTTTGTGTTCCCCTGTGCAAATATGACTGCTTCAACTGTCATCAGTTGTCTTTCCCAGTTATTCGCTATTTTTGGTATGCCGGCCTATATCCATTCAGACAGGGGATCCTCGTTCATGAGTAATGAACTTCAGGAGTTTTTGGCTAACAAAGGGATTGCTTGCAGCAGAACAACAAGCTACAACCCTCAAGGCAATAAGAACATAAGAACATAAGAAAGAAGGAACACTGCAGCAGGCCTACTGGCCCATGCGAGGCAGGTCCAAGTCTCCCACCGGCTTAAGCCAATGCCCCGACCCAGCCAGGTCAGGTTACATTCACTTAAGGAAGGAGCACGGCATCTGACCTAGTAGCACAAACTAGTCAAGTACAACTCACACCCACCCGCACCCACTCATATATTTATCTAGCCTATTTTTAAAACTACACAACGTTTTAGCCTCTATAACTGTACTCGGGAGTTTGTTCCACTCATCGACAACTCTATTACCAAACCAATGCTTTCCTATATCCCTTCTGAATCTGAATTTATCCAACTTAAAGCCATTGCTTCGAGTCCTGTCAATACAAGATATTTTTAGCACGCTATTTACATCCCCTTTATTTATTCCTGTTTTCCATTTATACACCTCAATCATATCCCCCCTAATTCTACGTCTTTCTAGAGAGTGCAGATTCAGGGCCCTCAGTCTATCCTCATAGGCAAGATTTCTGATACATGGAATCAACTTAGTCATCCTCCTTTGTACGTTTTCCAGAGCATTTATATCCATTCTGTAATACGGTGACCAAAACTGTGCAGCATAATCTAGATGAGGCCTAACCAAGGATATATAGAGTTGAAGAACAACCTGAGGACTCCTATTATTTATGCTTCTTGATATGAAGCCAAGGATTCTGTTTGCTTTATTGCGAACACTTATGCACTGCTGTCTTGGTTTTAGATTACTGCTAACCAGAACTCCTAAATCCTTTTCGCAATCAGTAGTATTAAGATCTACATTGTTTAGTTTATATGTGGCATGGTTATTGTCCTGTCCAATATTTAGAACTTTGCATTTATCTATATTAAACTGCATCTGCCACTTCTCCGACCACTGCATCAGTCTATTCAAATCTTCCTGGAGTGCTCTAATGTCCTCATTTGAATGAATTGGACGGCCTATTTTGGTGTCATCGGCAAACTTGCTTATGTCGCTATTTATTCCCTCATCTATGTCGTTTATGTAGATTGTGAACAACAAGGGGCCCAATACTGACCCCTGTGGAACACCACTTGTGACGCTTCCCCACTCTGATTTCTCCCCATTTATGCAAACTCTCTGCTGCCTATTTGTCAACCATGCCTCTATCCAGGAAAAAATTTCTCCTCCTATTCCGTGTGCCTTAATTGACTTTGTTCTAGGATATCTCGGTGACTGCTGTGTCCTTGCTGTCCTGTTTTTTTCAATACTCGATTTTGATACAGCCTTAGGAGACACTTTTGAAAATTTCTCACTACACACTCTTCTCAAGTGGCCTTTCTTATGACACTTATTACAGAAAAAAATCTTTAAACCTACAAGTACTACTACTGTGCTGGAACCCACAATGCTTACATTTCACAGCATTAATCACTTGTACCGCAGGAGCAGAGTTCTGATCTGTAACAAATGCCTGTTCCAAGTTCAAAAGTTTGTAAAATAGTTTTGCAGACTGCACACTTTGCAAATCCAAATTTTCTGCAACTAGGTGAGGAAAATACACTTCATCCACCACCGCCATAAACAACTGGTCCCTCACTCTGGGGTCAAATTGTCCCCCAAAGGTACAGTTCACAGCCAACGCTTTTAAATCTGTCGATTCTTCCTCTGTTGAAAAGCCAACAAACTGCGGTGGTAGGCTGGTTTCACTGCATAATAACTTTTCAGTGCCAAGACTAAGTCGTCGTAACGCTTCGTGTGTGGTAAATCTGGTGCACACACATTACCTAAAACACTGTAAGTTTCTGATCCCAGGGACACTAGCAAGAAATTCCTCTTGTTATCTTGCTCTTTAATTCCTAAGTGAGCGAAATTGGCCTCCAACAAGCTTAGCCAAAGCTCCAAAGAAATCTTACGTGGGTCGAAAGGTTCCAACCTTCCTTGTGCTGCTGCCATTCTGCCACTTGTTGCTGCTGTATCACTGTTCTGCTGCAATGTCCTCGGCTGGCAATATCCCCACTACTTCAGGCCACAGTGGCCACTATCCTTGGCTCTGATGATCCCATCCTCATCGCCACTGTAGTGGTTGTAGGTTAATAAAACCCAGAGTAACACTAACAATGTACTCTCCAGGGCCGCTCCATAACAAACAACAACAATAACAAAACAATTATAAATGAACCAAACAAACAGTATTCAATCCTCCTACTGTTCCCAACCCCTTACAGAGTTGGAGGGCGGGGGATCTTTCCTTGCATCAGAGGGTAATAGCGGTGAATGTGCTGATCTACAGTAGACTGTGGCACGTGGCGGTGGTTTACCCTCTGATGCAGGAGGACGTGAGAGGGTTGGAGGTGAGGGTTTTTAAGTACATTTGGGCTTTCGGTAAACACTGGTTGAGGAAGGAGGTGGTCAGGAAGGGAATGGAGTTAGGGGGGTTGGGGCTTATTTGGGTGGAAAGGAGGTTGATGTGTTTGTTTGTGAAACGGTGTATGGTGCGGCTGGGGGGCACTGAGGGGGCTACCGTGGGAGCGGTGGAGCGGGAGGTGCGCAGATGGTGGGGGGTGTATTGTTGGGGACATGTTGGGATTTATTGAGGCATTTGGTGATTGTGAGGAGGGTGCAAGGAGTGAAGGCTAGTGTTTTGGAGGTCGCGTGTGGGGGAAGGATGGGGTTGGAGGGGGTGGCTGAATACCCTATGTATGATTGGGGATTGATCTGGAGGGGTTTAAAAGGTATGAGGATTAGGGCTGGGGATAGGGAATTGATGTATAGGTTTCTACATGGGGTGGTGGCAGCTAAGGCGCTGTTATGTTGGATGGGTATTGTTCGAGATGGGTGTTGTAAAAGATGTGGGTCGCAAGAAATGGTGATGCATGCTATATATTTTTGTGAGGAACTGGGGATGGTGAGAGAATGGATAGGCAGGGTGTTGAGGAAAATGGGGGTGGGGGTATTTCAGTGCTGAGGGCTATGAGTATGGATATAAGGGGGGTGGGTGATAGAGAACGTAGGGGTTTATGGTATTTAATAGTGGATTTTGTGTGTGTGTCCTGAAGACTGAGGGAGTAAGGGGTGGGGGAAAGGATTAGAGCTATGGGGGGCACAATGTATAGGAGTAAATGCAGGAACCGGGTGGTGTATGGGAGTAAATGGGAGTCGGCATTTTCTGATGAGTATAGGAACATGGTTTTGCGGGATGTATTGTAGACGTAGAAGGGGGCTTGACGTGGTAGGAGGGTAAGCTCATGCTGGTTAAGGTATGACGAGAGAGCGTGGAGTTTTGGATGTGTATTAGGGTGTAGTTTTAGGTGGGGGAGGTGTGTCTGTTGGGTCATAGTGGGGGAGGGGGAGTTTAATTATCAAGGTAATTTTAGCAGTTGTGGGGAGTTAAGGGGGTTTTAGGGTATGTGTGCATGAGGGGGGGATGACTACTGATGCAGGGGGGGATGGCTTTTCAAGGGGGAGGGAGGGTTTTGATTATAGGGGTTAATCTTTTTGTAAGGGGTTTGAGTGGGTTTACCTGTCGGTTTTTCTCTGGCGGAGAGGCATGGGTCTGGAATATGGAGCATGGGGAGCTTCTCTGTTGGATGCTGACGTAGGAGGGGGATGGGGTGTTTCATTAAGCATGATTTAGTACAGGTGTACTCACCTAATTGTACTCACCTAATTGTGGTTGCAGGGGTCGAGACTCAGCTCCTGGCCCCGCCTCTTCGCTGTCTGCTACTGGGTCTCTGCTCTCCCTGCTCCATGAGCTTTATCATACCTTGTTTTAAAACTATGTATGGTTCCTGCCTCCACTATATCTTTCTCTAGTCCATTCCACTTCCTGACTACTCTGTGGCTGAAGAAATGTTTCCTGACATCCCTTTGACTCATCTGAGTCTTCAGCTTCCAGTTGTGTCCCCTTGTTTCTGTGTTCCCTCTCTGAAACAACCTGTCTCTATCTACCTTGTCAATTCCCCGCAGTATTTTGTATGTCGTTATCATGTCTCCTCTTACCCTTCTTTCCTCCAGTGTTGTTAGTCCTATTTCCCTCAATCTTTCTTCATAAGACAGACCCCTGAGTTGTGGAACTAACCTTGTCGCAAACCTTTGCACTTTCTCCACTTTCCTTACGTGCTTGACCAGGTGTGGGTTCCAGACTGGTGCTGCATATTCTAGTATGGGCCTAACGTACACGGTATACAGTGTCTTGAACGATTCCTTGTTAAGGTAACGGAACGCTAATCTAAGGTTTGCCAGACGCCCATATGCTGCCACAGTTATCTGGTTGATGTGTGCCTCCGGAGACGTGCTTGGCGTTATACTCACTCCAAGGTCTTTCTCCTTTGCCGAGGTTTGTAGCCTTTGTCCGCCCAGCTTGTACTCTGTCAGCGGTCTTCTTTGCCCTTCTCCGATCCTCATGACTTTGCATTTGGAGGGATTGAATTCGAGAAGCCATCTGCTAGACCAGATGTCGAGCTTGTCCAGGTCTGTTTGCAGCCCTGCCTGGTCCTCTTCCGATGTGATTCTCCTCATTATTTTCACATCATCCGCGAATAGAGACACTTCTGAGTCTATCCCGTCCGTCATGTCATTTACATATACCAGGAATAACACTGGTCCTAGGACTGACCCCTGCGGTACACCGCTCATCACAGGCGCCCACTGTGATACCTCACCACGCACCATGACCCGTTGTTGCCTCCCTTTGAGGTATTCCCTGATCCATTCCAGTGCCCTTCCTGTTATACCTGCTTGTTCTTCCAGCTTCTTTACTAATCTCATGTGAGGAACTGTGTCGAAGGCCTTCCTGCAGTCCAGGAAAATGGGTTTTTCATAAAGCTGTATTCCTCAGGAGGAGATGGTACTGAAACGTGTGTGGAGAGTACTGTAGGGTTTGTTAATTGGATTGGAGTATTGTAGAGAACATGTTGGTTTATAAAGTTAGGGAGGCTGTGGTTGACAAATTTGATGTAATGCTGTATCATGGCCAGAGTAGGGTTGTATTGCTGTATATGTTGCAGTTTGTTAGGTTTACAAGTTATAGATAACACTTGTGTCACTTATCTCAGGGATAAGTTACTTATATAGGGTTTTGTTCATACATGTGGGAATTCCAGGTTGAAATGTAGCAGGGCACATGTGTGGAGAAATGCAAATACTGTGTGATGGGTGCGACATTTGGGCAGTGTATGTTGTGGGCTCCTATATAGGGGTATGTTTCTATGGTAGAAGTTATGGTGTGCAAACTGTCATTATATCAAAGGTGTAACAATAATTATTGTCATGTGTATGTATATATATTTCGTTCAACTGAACGGAAGACAGTTGTATCATTAGTTACTAATGTATAGTTTATGGTAGGGCTTTGTGTACTGCATACACTTCACCGATGACTTTTGTTAGTTACGAAAGGATAATTGTATAGTTCCACTGAGAGAACATTTATATTTATGTTAATGGTCTTTGCCATTTTGAGTTAATATGATATTTGAAACTTAAGCCCTTAGGGGTTTATGGATATCGGTGTGTTACGCTGTAAGTGTGAATGTGTATTTTTATGGTTTTGGGGCTGAGGAATGTTTCATTAATAGGCCTGACAATGTATAAATTGTACATAACACTTGGATACTTAATTTCTGATAAAGATTGGTAGGGTTTATGGAATAACTCTAGGGCGAGTTAGGGGTTTTATTATATGTATTATTTTACATGGTAAGAATTTATCATTCATGTTTGGTCATCATAGCCGATTTGGAGAGGACCTTAATTATAAGAGCATATTCTTTCTGTGTTTAGTATAATGTATGTTAAGTACGAAGGTTATAGTTAAATTATGCTTATGTGTTGTATTTTAGTTTTTAAATAAAAAAAAAATAACTCCCTTCGATAATTTCACACCTTTAAACCCCCTATCGCTCTAGACCAATTTAATAAAAATGGGTAACACCAATAGTTACAGTATTGTTAATTTTAGTGGACTGTATGGGTTAATATCTGACTGATTGGAGAGAAGGAGGAGAGAGTACAATTTGTTAATATCACTCACCCTGTCCAGTCCCTGGACCCATTATGTACCTCTGTAATCTTTTGACTACCGCCCACAGGATGGGTATGGGGTGCATAATAAAGATATCAAACTAAACCTTTATCCGTGCCATTGATGTTCACTGGAAGATCATTATCATTCCCACCGCAGACCTACATTATCCCAACATACCTACTGGCCAGACGGTAGCTAAGATAACATGAATACTTACGATGGGGAAGCAACATTCTTGTCGTTATGCTTCGATAGATCTCGTGGTCTTGCTCGGGAGAAATTATCTCGGCAAGATTCGTATCCTCTCGCTATTTCCCTTTCTTACAGTTTATTCATATAACTTTAACCACTATACACACTATGGTTTAATATCCCACTAGTTTATACACTTTCATTGTCTCTATACCGAAATTCAGAGTCGATGAGTAGAGATGGAAACGATCATCTCCATACCCAACATGGCGGTCCCGGATGGCGTCTCTTCACTTGATGCCACCCGATCCACCTCTGATTCACTGGTCTTAACGTCCCACAATGTTCACCGACTATAATTCGCACCATGAAGGTGTTTGCGACCGTATTCAGCCAGATAGTCACGTCACTTATAATGTGGTTACCACGCCGAGGTTCCTAGACAATGACTACCCGCGTCTGCGTTGTATCACTCATTGTTTTGACAATTTACCCCTCCATTATGGTGATTCCCGGACTTAATGTCCCACGTTATGCACGGAGCGCAGTTACAACACTTTCTAATTACGAAGCGAAACCACTACTCGCGTTTTGGTCGTTTCACACGCCAAATTCCCGTCTCCATTTCACCCACGACCTCCGGAGCCTATCGATATCTACACGTGACTGACCCACTCTCCCCCTCTGCCCACTTGACGCAGCTCAGCGTACCCACGCTCTTGACCCCCCGTTTGACATCCCTGGGTCTAACTACGCATGCGTCAAGATGTGTGTTAGTTAGTTAGTTTGATATCTTTATTATGCACCCCACACCCATCCTGTGGGCGGTAGTCAAAAGATTACAGAGGAACATAATGGGTCCAGGGACTGGACCTCAAAGTTTGATAGCTGAGCAAGTTACAAAGGTAATGAACTCAGATGGTCACAATCATGACAAGTTACAAAGGTATTTGCAGATTACAGAGGTATATATAGGGTGCAGAGACTGGGCCCCAAAGTTTTGATAGCTGAACAAGGTACAATGGTAATGAATTCACTAGTAACAAGGTAATGAATCATGTAAGTAAATTTACTTACGTCTGTACATGGTTGCACTCATGAACAAATTATAAAGCAATGAACAATCTATTAGTCTACACCCAGCCACAACTGTAATGAGTTATTGGTGCAAATTTTAATTGTTGGGTCACACACACACACATATACATATACACATACATATATACACACACACATACATGTATATACTTCATTCCTACGTATTATGTGTACCAACAGTCACATTAAGAATATTCACATTGGAAAGGTTATCGAGTATAACCTTTCAGGAAAATACCCAATATTTTCCACAATGTTAACCTGCAGTGCTGTTAACCTCCAGTAATGTTATTATCCAGTAATGTTAACCTCCAGTAATGTTAACCTCCAGTAGTGTTAACCTCCAGTAATATTAACCTCCAGTAGTGTTAACTTCCAGTAGTGTTAACCTCCAGTAATGTTAACCTCCAGTAATGTTAACTCCACTAGTATTAACCTCCAGTAAAGTTAACCTCCTGTAGTGTTAACCTCCAGTAGTGTTAACCTCCAGCAGTATTAACCTCCAGTAATGTTAACCTCCAGTAGTATTAACCTCCACTAGTGTTAACCTCCAGCAGTATTAACCTCCAGTAATGTTAACCTCCATTAGTATTAACCTCTACTAGTGTTAACCTCCAGTAATGTTAACTCCAGTAGTGTTAACCTCCACTACTGTTAACCTCCAGTAATGTTAACCTCCAGTAATGTTAACCTCCAGCAATGTTAACCTCCAGTAGTGTTAACCTCCAGCACCATTAACCTCCAGTAATGTTAACTTCCAGTAGTATTAACCTCCACTAGTATTAACCTCCAGTAAAGTTAACCTCCTGTAGTGTTAACCTCCAGTAGTGTTAACCTCCAGCAGTATTAACCTCCAGTAATGTTAACTTAACCTCCAGTAGTATTAACCTCCACTAGTGTTAACCTCCAGCAGTATTAACCTCCAGTAATGTTAACCTCCATTAGTATTAACCTCTACTAGTGTTAACCTCCAGTAATGTTAACCTCCAGTAGTGTTAACCTCCAGTAATGTTAACCTCCAGTAATGTTAACCTTTAGTATTAACCTCGAGTAGTGTTAAAAAACAACAGTGCTGCTGCTGCTGCTGCTGCAGTGGACCACCAGCTGATGGGTTGTTTGGGTGTGTTCTCTCTTGCTTGTTAAATTTCATTATTATATAAATGTTGATGCAGAATTGTGTTGAGTTTCTTAATAGTTACATAGATGGTGGTAGGGAGAGTTTACCTATAACACTTATGTGTTTAGTGGAACCTCTTGTGTAAATTACTAACGTAGTTTAGGTGAATGTCAGTCAAGAGCTCTTCATGTAGTGATTGATCTCCCTTGCCTTGGATCAAATATACCTCCCATTTCCCTGGCGATGTATGACCCATAAACGTTTAGCGCTCTCCCGCTTTCCACTGAATGTCATCTGATGTTATATTCCCTTATTAGACCATGCTTTAATTTACACAGCCATTAGTAATTCGCTTACCATTACTTTTACCTTCATGTCATAACTGTTTTGGCCATTTTTTCAACATTATTAGGCACAGTGGCTCACAACCAAAAGGACCTGGGTTAAATCCTGGGCGGGGGTTCGACATATGTACAAGTCTTGCACCTGTTCTCTCAAGGAAGGTTCCTTGAGGCTGGTGAGGAGGCTCTTGATCCAAGGGATTGAATATGCCCTCTTCCTTGGATCGAACATGAATGCTTCCCATTCCAAGGTGTTTGACTCTACGGATTTAGTGCTCTTATGACTATAAAAATGATCTTTGTCCTTGTTCCTGCTGTTCTGTATGACCCCTAAGGGTTTAGTTCATTTACATGAATTAAAACATGTTGCCCCTGTTACCTTGGAGTAAATATATACCTAGGAGTTAGTCGACTCTTGTAAGTTACATCCTGGGGAGGATCTTAAAATGACCAAAATGGAAATAAGCTATAGTGCTTGGTGTTCTTCCATTATCCTGAGATTTCCAACTTTTTAGGATGAGTTTTTTTTTATTTACCCAGAGGGTTAGTAAACCCAGGATAAGGCAAACCAATCATACCACAGGTAGGGATTGAATTCATGGCGAAAGTCGCAGAACTCCAGGCCAGTGCTTTGTGTTGCCAACGCTTTTACGACTCTCTCACCATGAGTTCAATCCCCGCCCGTGGTATGGTTTACAATAGTGTCATTATGATTTCGTGAGTCAGGATAAGGCAACAAAGTTCTTGAGTCATCGGAAACTTTTGGTCTTTTTTCCATTTGTGTCGTTGAGTCCTCTCTCCCAGGATGCGACCCACAACAGTTTGCTAACATACCTACTTTCTTCTAGGTGAACAGGGGAAAGGAAACATACCCAGTGTTTCACCCATGCCAGTGAGCAATTTGTGTTCCCTCAGTGTACGAGTTTGAGGATACCATTAACCGAGCCATTCATTATGCATATATATATCCCCTCAAAAGAAGTGCTTTGATGCTGGTGAGAGGCTCTTGTCACAAGAAATTTTAATTGTCCTACCCCTCAATAGATTGAACCTGATTCACTCCCATTTCACCATGTGCTGTATGACCCTTATAGGTATAGCTTTACCCCTAAATATGTACAGTGGATCCCCGGATTTCGTACTGCTCCCAACTCGAACAATTATGTAAGTGTATTTTTGTAAGTGCTTTTGCAAGTGTATTTTTGGGAGTCTGAAACGGACTAATCTAATTTACATTCATCCTTATGGGAACAAATGCGTTCGGTAACGGCACTCGAACAGCCTTCTGCAAAGAATTATTGACAAAATCCGGGGGTCCACTGTATTATAATAATTCAGTGGTACCTCGGCATACGATCAGCTCCCAACTCGAACATTTATGTAAATGTAAGTGTATTTATGTAAGTGCTTTTGTAAGTGTATTTTTGGGGGTCTGAAATGGATTAATCTAATTTACATTATTTCTTATGGGAACAAATTCGTTCAGTATCGGCACTCAAACAGCCTTCTGGAACGTATTAAGTTCGTAACTCGAGGTACCACTGTAATTATATTTTTTATGTAGTATGTATATATTTTTTCATTTGCCTTTTTTTTTGTATTTTAATGTTTTATTTTGTTTTACTTTTTTTAACTCACTACAGAAATAATATACTTGCAGTAGGCCTAGAATCTTTTTACAAATTAACATTTTTTCCTAGTATATTCCTTCCAGGAAGTTTGGACTTTTTAAGCAAACAATATATAAATACAACACATGTGCATTATGTTAAGAGTGTGTTCATAACATGTATTTTTTTATGTAGTAATGGTGCTTCTCATCAGTTTATATGCAATAAATGTTCTTTAACCTTGTTATCACTTATATACTGTGGTACTCACCTAGTGTCTTTTTTTTCTGCAACAGTCGGACCCTTGTATGTACTATGCTAATTACGGTATTAAAGAAAAAAGTTTACATTTCTTCATGTCAGTGACCAAAATGTCAATATAATTCTAGGAAATGAAACTGCCTATAGTAATTTTCATTTTCTGAATTTTGATTAAATTACAATAGAGAAATATGTACTGGATAAATAATGCATACAAAGAGTTCTGTCACATTTATGAAACTGGACTAAAACAAGAGGAAGATGAAACCAGATCATTTATTCAAGTTTGTAATGAATAAATTAGATTTTACAGGCAAAATACAAAGTATTAAGGATGACCACAAAATAACTGACTTTTTGGGGGGTTAGCCTAGGTAATTTACACATATGTTACTATGCAGAATAACCACTGTGAAAAAATAGTAGAATTTGAAGCACTTTCATGATTTCTCACATTATCAAGGAACTGTAAAAATAAAGGATCAACAGGAAGGCATATAAGGATGAGACAACCCCCTCACAGTTACCTTACAGCACCTGACTTTTTATGATGATGTAAGTGAAACATTTATATTCTACCCAAGCATTAAGAATTTAACTTTTCTAATGTATCATAAATTCTTCCCAAATTTTATTAATTATAAATGAATCCAGTTTGTATAACCCAAGGGTAATATTCATATTAGTCTCAAAAGTATTTTTTATGAAACTTGATTCTATTATATTCCTCTCAACTATGGACTAGGACTTGCTAGATACAACTTTCTCAGCATTTTGAAAATCAATTGGATGGTTAAAATCTCTCGCATGAATAATGTATTTGTTGTTTTAATCTTAGTTCAAGACTTTTACCAGTTTGACCGTAATAAACTTTATCGCATATTTTACAAGGAATCTTGTAGACACAACCGTCAGTATTTCTTGGAAATTTTTTTTCAAAAGTTTTTTTTACTGTATCAAGATTTTTAAATATAACTGATATTAAAATTTTGAAGTAGAGAAGGCATATCAACCAAGTTTTCATGGTAAGGGAGAACCAACATATTTTTAGTTGAATAAGGTTGGTTGTCCCTTTTTGAATTGTAAAAAAGTATTTCTAGCATTTAAAATATTATTCATTTTTTCTTGGTAATCAGTTTCTTTCAAAATTACTATTGTGTTGATTTTATCTGCTTTAGTAATATGCAAATTTTTATTATTAATAAGTTTTTTATAAGACTTAAAAAATCTGAGGGTAATTAGGAATATTTTGTTTTATCAAAGAGTTATAAACTATCCCCTTACTTATATTAATTTCATCAGTTGATAAATCAGAGGATTTTTCAAACTCACAAAAGGCTTTTGCAATTTCCACACTGGTGAGTTTTTTTGAATTTGCAAAAGTTAGATCGGAACCTAGAGCAATGATTGTATTTTTATCTAATACATGTATTTCATCAGATAAGTTAATAACAAAGTTGTTATTAGCATGCTTTGTCTAATCACTGTTTTCAATTAGACTTTCTTATTTTCTTTGTAGTTTGTTTTTGAGTTCATTACAAATTCTTCTGAGTTTATTATGGTAAAACTGGTAAAAGTGTTCAGCTAAGATTAAAACAACATAAATATAGCATTAGAAGTGGACAAGATTCTAATGCTCTGTTTATTCATGTGAGAGACACTAACCATTTAAGTGATTTTCAAAAGGCTGAGAAAGTTGTATCTAGCAAGTCCATTGTTGAGAGGAATATAATAGAATCAAGTTTCACAAAAAATACTTTTGAAAATAATATGAATATTGCTTTTGGGTTATATAAATTGGATTCATTTATATTAATAAAATTTGGCCTGGTGGCTAATGCTCTTGCTTCACACACAGAGGGCCCGGGTTCTATTCCCGGCGGGTGGAAACATTTCGATGTGTTTCCTTACACCTGTTGTCATGTTCACCTAGCAGCAAATAGGTACCTGGGTGTTAATCGACTGGTGTGGGTCGCATCCTGGGGGACAAGATTAAGGACTCCAATGGAAATAAGACAGACAGTCCTCAAAGACGCACTGACTTTCTTGGGTTATCCTGGGTGGCTAATCCTAAGGGGTTAAAAATCCGAAGAAAATCTTATCTCTCTTATCTTATCTTAATGCTTGGGTAGAATATAGCTGTGTTTCACTAACATCATAAAAAGTCAGGTGTTGTAAGGTAACTGTGAGGTGTTGTCTCGTCCGTATATGCCTTCCTGTTGAATTTTTATTTTTACAGTTCCTCGATAATATGAGAAATCATGAAAGAACTTGGAATTCTATTATTTTTCACAGTGGTTACTCAGCATATTGTGGTATCACCTGTTTACTGTGATCTTATTGCAACATACTTTACTATGTACAATAATTGTACTTACGTAGAACTGTACCTAAATAGACCTACTAAGCAGAAAGCTTCAATGTGTAATTACAAAAGATATTTTATGTGTAGCAGATTTAAAACCCAAACAGATAATTGAATTAGAGGTTATTGAACAAATGCAATAGAACCAGATTAAATAGCAGGTGGCCCTCTTTTACTCCATATATACAGGTTAATTCTATGATGTTTCTTCTACACACTGATTTACATTGGTCATAATTTGCAGCATCATGGCAGATTTCAAGAATGCTCTGAGGGAAGCCAAGAAGGCTATGAAGGAAAATGACTTCGAGTCAGTTAGTAAATATTGTAAGGTAAGACTATGTTTTTTTTATTAACACATCGGGCGTTTCCCACCAAGGAAGGGTGGCCCGAAAAAGAAATTTTTTCATCATTCACTCCATCACTGTCTTTCCAGAGATGCGCTTACACTACAGTTATATAACTGCAACATTAACACCCCTCCTTTAGAGTGCAGGCACTGTACTTCCCATCTTCAGGACTCAAGTCCGGCCTGCCGGTTTCCCTGAATCCCTTCATAAATGTTACCTTGCTCACACTCGAACAGCACGTCAAGTTCTAAAAACCATTTGTCTCCATTCACTCCTATCTAACATGCTCATGCATGCTTGCTGGACGTCCAAGCCACTCGCACACAAAACTTCTTTTACCCTCTCCCTCCAACCTTTCCTAGGCCAACCCCTACCCCACCTTCCCTCCACTACAGATTTGTACACTCTCAAAGTCATTCTATTTTCTTCCATTCTCTCTACATGTCCGAACCATCTCAGTTACCCCTCCTCAACCCTCTGAATAGTTTTGGTAATCCCACACCTCCTTCTAATCTCCAAACTATGGATTCTCTGCATTATATTCACACCACACATTGACCTCAGACATGACATCTCCACTGCCTCCAGCCTTCTCCTTGTTGCAACATTCACCACCCATGCTTCACACCCATATAAGAGCGTTGGTATAACTATACTCTCATACATTCCCCTCTTTGCTTTCATGGATAATGTTCTTTGTTTCCACAGACTCCTCAGTGCACCACTCGCCTTTTTCCCCATCTGCTGACACATCCACTCCCAAATATCTGTATACATTCACCTCATCCATACTTTCTCCCTCCAATCTGATATCCAATCTTCTGTTAACTAATTGTTTTGTTATCTTCATCACCTTACTCTTTCCTATATTCACCTTTAATTTCCTTCTTTTACATATCCTACCAAACTCGTCAACTAACTTCTGCAACTTCTCTTCAGAATCTCTCAAAAGCACAGTGTCATCAGCAAAGAGCAACTGTGACAACTCCCACTTTGTGTTAGATTCTTTATATTTTAACCCCACACCTCTTGCCTACACCCGAGCATTCACTTCTCTTAAAACATCTAAAAATGTATTGAAAAACCATGGTGACATCACACATCCCTGTCTAAGGCCTACTTTTACTGGGAAATAATCTACCTTTCACCTACATACTCTAACCTGAGCCTCACTATCCTCGTAAAAACTCTTCACTGCTTTCAATAACCCATCTCCTGTTCCATACATTTGCAACATCTGCCACATTGCCTCCCCTATCCACCCTATCATATGCCTTTTCCAAATCCATAAATGCTCCAAAAACTTCTTTACCCTTATCTAAATACTGTTCACCTATATGTTTCACTGTAAACACTTGGTCTACACCCCCCCTACCTTTCCTAAAGCCTTGTTCATCTGCTATCCTGCTCTCCGTCTTACTCTTAATTCTTTCAATAATAACTACCATACACTTTTACCAGGCATACTTAACAGACTTATTCCCCTATAATTTTTACACTCTTTTGTCCCCTTTGCCTTTATACAAAGGAATTATGCATGCTCTCTGCCAATCCTTAGGTACCTTACCCTCTTCCACACATCTATTAAAAGCACTAACCAGTCCAAAACTATATCTTTTAACATTTCTATCTTTATCCCATCAATCCCAGCTGCTTTACCTCATTTCATTCTACCAACTGCCTCACGCACTTCCCCCACATTCAAAACTGACTCTTCCACACTCCTACAAGATATTATTCCTCCTTGCCCTATACACGAAATCACAGCTTCCCTATCTTCATGAACATTTAACAATTCCTCAAAATATTCCCTTCATCTTCCCGATACCTCTAACTCTCCGTTTAATAACTCTCCTCTCCAATTTTTAACTATCAAATCCATTTGTTCCCTACCCGTTCTCAACTTATTAATCTCACTCCAAAACTTTTTCTTATTTTCAACAAAATTTGTTGAAAACATCTCACCCACTCTCTCATTTGCTCTCTTTTTACATTGCTTCACCACTCTCCGTAGTATATTTAATATATCGTATCAATATAAAAAAAATTTTTAACCTTGAACTAGGGAATATAACCCCTTAACATCTGAAACTCTAAACAATATTGGTATAAAAGAAAACCGTATAGTATACTATTTCTCCTCTCCATATACTCCTCCCTCCTTGCATCACTTCTACTTTGTAAAAACCTCTCATATGCTAACTTTTTCTCTTGCTGCTCTCCTTACATCATCATTCCACCAATCGCTCTTCTTCCCTCCCGCACCCACTTTCCTGTAACCACAAATTTCTGCTGAATACTCTAACACTATTCATGTATTCTTAAACTTACCCCATACATCTTCTACCCCATTGCTATACTCTCCCTAGCCCATCTGTCCTCCAACAGTTGTTTATATCTTACCCAAAGTGCCTCCTCCTTTAGTTTATAAACCTTCACCTCTCTCTTACTTGCTACTTCCATTTTCCTTGTATCCCATCTACCTTTTACTCTCACTGTAACTACAACTAAAAAGTGATGAGATATATATGTGGCCCCTCTATAAACATGTACATCCTGAAGTCTATCTAACAGTCTTTTATCATCCAATAGTACATAGTCCAACAAACTACTGTCATTACGCCCTATATCATATCTTGTATACATATTTATCATCTTTTTCTTAAAATATGTGTTACCTATAACCAAACCCCTTTCTATACAAAGTTCAATCAAATGTTCCCCATTATCATTTACACCTGGCACCCCAAACTTACCTACCACACCCTCTCTAAAGGCTTCTCCTACTTTAAAATTTAGGTCCCCCACCACAGTTACTCTCTCACTTGGCTCAAAAGTTCCTACACACTCGCTTAACATCTCTCAAAATCTCCCTCTCTCCTCTACACTCCTCTTCTCCAGGTAAATACACACTTATTGTATTATGACCCACTTTTTGCATCCGACCCTTATTTTAATCCACATAATCCTTGAATTTATACATTTATATTCCCTCTTCTCTCTCCATAACTGATCCTTCAACATTATTGCTACCCCTTCCTTAGCTCTAACTCTCAGATACTCCTGACTTAATCCCATTTATTTCTCCCCACTGAAACTCACCTACCCTCTTCAGCTTTGTTTCGCTTAGAGCTAGGATATCCAACTTCTTTTCATTCATAACATTAGCAATCATTTCTTTCTCATCATCCACACTACATCCATGCACTTTCAAACATCCCAGTTTTATAAAGTTTTTCTTTTTCCTGAAAAATATTTTTTTCTCTAACAGTTTTGCTTATGATTTGTTTTGTACTCAATAGAGCAATTATGATAAATTTTGTACATACTTGTTAGTGCAAGAGCTAAGTAATAATAAACTTTTTCTTCATAATATATTTTCTTTATCACAGGCAATTTCCCACCAAAGAAGAGTGACCTGAAGAAAGAAACATACATCACTCATTCTGTACCTCTATTTCTAGAACTGCACAAAGATCACAGTTCAGATAAACCTCCAGTCTGCAGCATCCTCAGTCATCTTTCACAGTGCAAACACTGTATTTCTAACCTTCAGAATACAAACCCTTTCATTAATATTACCTTGCTGACACTCCAACAGCATGTCATATCCCAGAAATTACTTGTCTCTACTCTAATTTAATACACACACACACACACACACACACACACACACACACACACACACACACCCTAAACAAACAAACATTCTATTTCTTTATGGAGTATTAAAATGTAGTATACATGTAATAAATATTGTTAAGCACAAAAGAAAGCCAATAACATGTATGCGCATTTTGGGCAGATTATACACACATGCACAGTGGTACCTCGGTATACGTCCACTTTGGAATAAGTCCAACTTGTGAAAAGTTTTGCTTGGTATACGACCTCTGTTTGGAATACGACTCGCGTGCTAGAACTTGTATGGGTCAAAATGAGTCATGACACCGTGCGCTACCCTTGTTTACCTCTTTGCAGAGAAGTATCACCCCAACAAAGCCCAAACAAGCCGTAATAGCATTGTCTGGAATGACCAGACGATGTCACATTTCCGAAACATCCTGAGAAGGCAGAAGCAAAGTTCTTTGGACAGATTTTTAGTAAAAGTCAAACCTGATGAGCTTCAACAAGATCCAAATAGGAAAAAGAGAAGGGGACTCTCCTTTCAAACAATACATTTCCTCCTCCTCCTCAGCATTATTCCAGTAGGCACTCGACTCTTTTCAGCAAAGTAAAGCGAGGTGAAATTTGCATTTATTTCATCTAATTCTTTTGTATTTATGTATGTATTTTAGTACTAAGCAGTGTTTAAATTACATATTTTAGTATTAAGCAGTGTTTAAATTATTTTATACAACCCCATCAATGTATAATATGCCAATAACAACAGGATTTTTTTTTCATGGGAACGGATTAATCGTTTTCCCTATACAGTGGTCCCTCGGTTTTCGCCGAAAATTCGTTCCAGAATGCTGCTCAAGTGCCATTACCGAACGAATTTACTTCCTTAAGAAATAATGTCACGTAGGATAGTCTATTTCAGACCCCCAAAAATACTCTTGCAAGAGCACTTACGAAAATACACTTACATAAATGTTCGAGTTTGGAGATGCACGAAAACCGAGGGACCACTGTATATTTATTATGGGAAAATTTGTTTGGTATATGTCCTGTTTGGTATAAGTCCAAGGCCCTGGAATGGATTAAGGATGTATTCCGAGGTATCACTGTTCATACATATTCATTTATAAATAACAAAAAAGGCACAATACCGTGACTGGAACAATACACACACAACCCGCACATATAAAAGAGAGGAGCTTACGACGACGTTTCGGCCCGACTTGGACCATTTACAAAGTCTGCTGGATGCTCAGGTCTCCCTCACCTAGTATTTATAAAAACTTTCACACCCTCCTTGTAACTTTGTGGTGTTTCTTAACCCTTTGACTGTTTCGGTCATATTTATACGTCTTACGAGTCACTGTTTCGGACGTATCTATACGCCTAAATTCTAGCGGCTTCAAATGAAGCGGGAGAAAGCTGGTAGGCCTACATGTGAGAGAATGGGTCTGCGTGGTGGGTGTGCGCAGTATGAAAAAAATCGGGGACCCAGTGGTGCATTGTGGTAGCGCCATGTTTGTAGTCATTTTTCACCATGCCTCACGGTAAGAAGTACCTCACTCACCGGCGAATTGGAGGCCTTCTCTTCCCAAGTGATAGTTCAAACAGCGATGGAAGTGCCAGTGAAAGTGAATTCCATGGTTTTCAGGAGGGTATTACCGAAAGCAGTGCCCAGGATAACATAATTAGTGATGAAAACCCAGATGACTCACAGCCTTCCACATCTGGTGCTGGGCCGTCTCATTCACGTTCACCTGTACCAGGACGAAAGAGGAAACTATTTCACCGTGTACAGGACTCTGATGTGAGCAGTGTAAGTGATGATGACAGTGATTTCAAAGTTATTGAAAGCAGTTCTAGTGGCGACAGTGAGGGAGAGTATTCTCCAGTGAAGCGGCAGTATGTACGACGCTACATGCGTTCTGGTAGTGTGCCATATGCTATTCCAAGGAAAAGGAGTAAATCTCGGAGTACATCTCTTGGCCCTACACCACGAATTGATAGTGAAGATGATGATAGTGACAATGGGGATGCGTAATGTGCGTGAGGTAGCAGGTGGTAGTGATGGTGGTGTTGGCGGTGGCACGAGTCATGTGGCACCAGAAGCGGGCCACGCTGCTAACTCAGCACACCCACAACCACTCTCAACCATCCCCACACTCCCACAACCTGCACAACCACAACCACAACCACCTGTCAATATCCAGTACCCACCAGCAGACCGCATCTGGGATTGACAGCAAGGGGACAATTTTGTTCCCAATCCCCATGACTTTGATGAAGCACAAAGTGGAATACGGCCATCGTGTACACTTGGGAACAATGCTACTGAACTAGAATGCTTTCAGTTATTCTTCGATGAACCCCTGATGGACATTATTGTCAGGGAAAGCAACACATACTATGAGTACACCATGGCAAACACAATACTTTCACCAAGGTCACGGCTACACCAGTGGAAGGACACAACTGTGGCAGAGATGTACTTGTTCTTTGCCACAATAATGCTTATGCCACATGTGTATAAGCACACTGTCAACACATACTGGTCGACAGAATGCCTGATATCAACCCCAGGTTTTAGTGATATTATACCAGTGAATCGTTTTTTGATACTGTTACGTATGCTTCACTTCTCTGACAAAACCAGGCCTGACAGAAACGACAGGTTATATAAGATCAGGAATGTGTTTAAGTACATGAAACAAAAGTGCTGTATGTATTTTTATCCCTTCAGGAAGCTTGTTATTGATGAGTCTTTGATTTTGTTCAAAGGCAGACTGTCGTTCAAGCAGTATATACCAAGCAAGTTATTTGTACTGTGTGATTGCAAAAGTGGTCTGGTTTTGGATATAATTGTGTACACTGGCAGTAATACATTGCAAGATACCAGGAAGTTATTGGGTATCTCTGGTGATGTGGTTAGAACAATGATGGAACCATATCTTGGTAAGGGGCATATATTATATACTGATAACTGGTACACAAGCCCTTTACTCAGTAATACATTGCAAGATACCAGGAAGTTATTGGGTATCTCTGGTGATGTGGTTAGAACAATGATGGAACCATATCTTGGTAAGGGGCATATATTATATACTGATAACTGGTTAGAGCTAAGGAAGGGGTAGCAATAATGTTGAAGGATCAGTTATGGAAGGAAAAGAGGGAATATGAATGTGTAAATTCAAGGATTATGTGGATTAAAATAAGGGTCGGATGCGAAAAGTGGGTCATAATAAGCGTGTATGCACCTGGAGAAGAGAGGAGTGTAGAGGAGAGAGAGAGATTTTGGGAGATGTTAAGCGAATGTATAGGAACTTTTGAACCAATTGAGAGAGTAATTGTGGTAGGGGACCTAAATGCTAAAGTGGGAGAAACATGCAGAGAGGGTGTAGTAGGTAAGTTTGGGGTGCCAGGTGTAAATGATAATGGGAGCCCTTTGATTGAACTTTGTATAGAAAGGGGTTTAGTTATAGGTAATACATATTTTAAGAAAAAGAGGATAAATAAGTATACAAGATATGATGTAGGGCGTAATGACAGTAGTTTGTTGGACTATGTATTGGTAGATAAAAGACTGTTGAGTAGACTTCAGGATGTACATGTTTATAGAGGGGCCACAGATAAATCAGATCACTTTTTAGTTATAGCTACAGTGGGAGTAAAAGGTAGATGGGATACAAGGAAAATAGAATCAGTAAGTAAGAGAGAGGTGAAGGTTTATAAACTAAAAGAGGAGGCAGTTAGGGTAAGATATAAACAACTATTGGAGGATAGATGGGCTAGTGAGAGTGTAGGCAATGGGGTCGAAAATGTATGGGGTAGATTTAAAAATGTAGTGTTAGTGTTCAGCAGAAGTTTGTGGTTACAGGTGAGTGGGTGCGGGATGGAAGAAGAGCGATTGGTGAAATGATGATGTAAAGAGAGTAGTAAGGGAGAAAAAGTTAGCATATGAGAGGTTTTTACAAAGTAGAAGTGATGCAAGGAGGGAAGAGTATATGGAGAGAAAAAGAGAGGTTAAAAGAGTGGTGAAGCAATGTAAAAGAGAGCAGATGAGAGAGTGGGTGAGATGTTATCAGCAAATTTTGTTGAAAATAAGAAAAAGTTTTGGAATGAGATTAATAAGTTGAGGAAGCCTAGAGAACAAATGGATTTGACAGTTAAAAATAGGAGAGGAGAGTTATTAAATGGAGAGTTAGAGGTATCGGGAAGATGGAGAGAATATTTTGAGGAGTTGTTAAATGTTGATGAAGACAGGGAAGCTGTGATTTCGTGTGTAGGGCAAGGAGGAATAACATCTTGTAGGAGTGTGGAAGAGCCAGTTGTGGGTGTAGGGAAGTTCGTGAGGCAGTGGGTAGAATGAAAGGGGTAAGGCGGCTGGGATTGATGGGATAAAGATAGAAATGTTAAAAGCAGGTGGGGATATAGTTTTGGAGTGGTTGGTGCTATTATTTAATAAATGTATGGAAGAGGGTAAGGTACCTAGGGATTGGCAGAGAGTGTGTATTGTTCCTTTGTATAAAGGCAAAGGGGACAAAAGAGAGTGCAAAAATTATAGGGGAATAAGTCTGTTGAGTGTACCTGGTAAAGTGTATGGTAGAGTTATTATTGAAAGAATTAAGAGTAAGACAGAAAGCAGGATAGCAGATGAACAAGGGGCTTTAGGAAAGGTAGGGGTGTGTAGACCAAGTGTTTACAGTGAAACATATAGGTGAACAGTATTTGGATAAGGGTAAAGATGTTTTTGTGGCATTTATGGATTTGGAAAAGGCGTATGATAGGGTAGATAGGGGCAATGTGGCAGATGTTGCAGGTGTATGGAATAGGAGGAAGGTTACTGAAAGCAGTGAAGAGTTTTTATGAGGATAGTGAGGCTCAGGTTAGAGTGTGTAGGAGGGAAGGGGACTATTTCCCAGTAAAAGTGGGCCTTAGACAAGGATGTGTGATGTCACCGTTGTTGTTCAATATATTTATAGATGGGGTTGTAAGAGAAGTGAATGCGAGGGTCTTGGCAAGAGGTGTTGGGCTAAAAGATAAAGAAGCAAATACAAATTGGGAGTTGTCACAGTTGCTTTTTGCTGATGACACTGTGCTTTTGGGAGATTCTGAAGAGAAATTGCAGAGGTTGGTGGATGAATTAGGTAGGGTGTGTAAAAGAAGAAAATTGAAAGTGAATATAGGAAAGAGTAAGGTGATGAGGATAACAAAAAGAATAGGTGACGAAAGATTGGATATCAGATTGGAGGGAGAGAGTATGGAGGAGGTGAATGTATTCAGATATTTGGGAGTGGACATGTCGGCGGATGGGTCTATGAAGGATGAGGTGAATCATAGAATTGATGAGGGGAAAAGTGTGAGTGGAGCACTTCGGAGTCTGTGGAGACAAAGAACCTTGTCCATGGAAGTAAAGAGGGGAATGTATGAGAGTATAGTTATACCAACGCTCTTATATGGGTGTGAAGCATGGGTGATGAATGTTGCAACGAGGAGAAGGCTGGAGGCAGTGGAGATGTCATGTCTGAGGTCAATGTGTGGTGTGAATATAATGCATAGAATTCAGAGTTTGGAAATTAGGAGGAGGTGCGGGATTACCAAAACGATTGTCCAGAGAGCTGAGGAGGGGTTGTTGAGGTGGTTTGGACATGTAGAGAGAATGGAACGAGACAGAGTGACTTCGAGAGTGTATAAATCTGTAGTGGAGGGAAGGCGGGGTAGGGGTCGGCCTAGGAAAGGTTGGAGGGAGGGGTAAAGGAAGTTTTGTGTGCGAGGGCTTGGACTTCCAGCAAGCATGTGTGAGCGTATTTGATAGGAGTGAATGGAGGCATATGGTTTTTAATACTTGACGTGCTGTTGGAGTGTGAGCAAAGTAACATTTATGAAGGGATTCAGGGAAACCGGCAGGCCGGACTTGAGTTCTGGAGATGGGTAGTACAGTGCTGGCACTCTGAAGGAGGGGTGTTAATGTTGCAGTTTTATAACTGTAGTGTAAAGCACCCCTCTGGCAAGACAGTGATGGAGTGAATGATGATGAAAGTTTTTCTTTTTCGGGCCACCCTGCCTTGGTGGGAATCGGCCGATGTGTTAATAAAATAAAAAAAAAAAAACTGGTACACAAGCCCTTTACTCAGTGATTTCTTGCGAGTGAACATGACAGACGTGTGTGGCACAGTGTGTGCAAATCGTAAACATATGCATAATTTCGACACTGGCACTCATAGAGGTGAAGTGCAGGTGTTTGCTGCCAATGACATCATGGCATTTCGGTGGCAAGACAAACGTGATGTCACATTGTTGACATCAGTTCACGGACATGAAATGGTAAACACTGGCAAG
>WNWK01017547.1:0-42201 GCA_009830355.1 Cherax destructor | reverse complement strand
ACCCCCTAGTTCTTCGTATCCACCTTTGGTTCGCCGTATCTTTAGCAAGCATAAAGATATTGTCTTTTGTTGGGTCCCTGGTCATGTTGACGTACAGGGCAATGAACAGGCAGACACTGCTGCGCGGTCAGTCAGCAGTACATGACCTTCCAGTTTCATATAGAGGTGTTCCTTTCACGGACTATTTTGCGGTCATTGCTACCCACCTTTGCACCCGTTGGCAACAATGCTGGTCTGACCTGCTGAATAACAAACTTCATTCTATTAAACCGGTTATAGGTTTCTGGCCTTCTTCTTGTCACCAATGTCGGGGTTGGGAGACTACACTCTCCCGTCTTCGCATCGGCCACACTCGTCTTACTCACGGGTATCTCATGGAGAGGCTCTCTGCCCCTCTCTGTGAGCATTGTCAGGTTCCAGTGTCTGTTCGACATATCCTGTTGGACTGCCCCCACTATCAACGAGCACGCAGAATTTACCTCCAACGACGTCTTCGCTCTGCGGCCCTTTCTTTACCTTCCCTTCTTGCAGATGGACCCTCCTGTAATCCTGACTCTCTCATTGACTTTTTGACAGAAACTGACTTACTACACAAACTCTGAAGATTATACCTCTAGCACCTCCCTCGGTCCCTTCTACCTCGATCTCTTGCTACCCTCCACCCCTGCACTATCCACCGTCATCTTGCACTCCATACCCTACTAATCGTCCATCTCCCTCTTACAACCCACTCTCCCTGCATCCCACAATAACCTGCAGCGCTGTATAACCCCTGTGGTTTAGCGCTTCTATTTGATTATAATAATAATAATAATAATCTAGAAGATAAACAGAATGCAGTGTTATATACACAGATTTTGCAAAAGCCTTTGACAAGTGTGACCATGGTGTAATAGCACAGAAAATGCGTGATAAAGGAATAACGGGTAAAATTGGTAGATGGATCTATAATTTCCTAACATGTAGAACACAAAGAGTAGTAGTCAACAGAGTAAAGTCTGAGGCAGCTACTGTGAAAAGCTTTGTTCCACAAGGCCCAGTACTTGCTCCCATCCTATTCCTCATCCTCATATCAGATATTGAGGATGAGATGACACCCGAATCTGTATGACAGTGTCCACCGTTGAAGACACGGCTAGACTCCAAGCAGACATAAACCAAATCTTTAAATGGGCTGCAGAAAACAATATGAAGTTCAATGATGAGAAATTTCAATTACTCAGATACGGAAAACGTGAAGACATTAAAATCTCATCCGAGTACAAAACTAATTCCAACCACACAATAGAGCGAAAAACTAATGTCAAAGACCTGGGAGTGATCATGTCAGAGGATCTCACCTTCAAGGACCATAACAAAGTAGCAATTGCATCTGCTCGAAAAATGACAGGATGGATAATGAGAACCTTCAAAACCAGGGATGCCAAGCCCATGTTCACACTTTACAGATCGCTTGTTCTAACTAGGCTAGAATATTGCTGCACACTAACGGCACCTTTCAAGGCGGGTGAAATTGCTGATCTTGAAAATGTGCAGAGAACCTTCACTGCACGCATAAGTGCGATAAACCACCTCAACTACTGGGAACGCTTGAAGTTCCTAAAACTGTACTCTCTAGAACGCAGGCGGGAGAGATACATTATTATATACACATGGAAAATTCTCGAGGGCTTAGTACCAAACTTGCACACAAAAATCACTCCCTACGAAAGCAAAAGACTCGGCAGGCGATGTAACATCCCCCCAATGAAGAGCAGGGGTGCCACTAGCACTTTGAGGGACAACACAATAAGTGTCAGGGGCCCAAGATTGTTCAACTGCCTCCCAGCATACATCAGGGGGATTACCAACAAACCCCTGGCTGTCTTCAAGCAGGCACTGGACAGGCACCTAAAGTCGGTACCTGACCAGCCGGGCTGTGGTTCGTACGTTGGACTGCGTGCGGCCAGCAGTAACAGCCTGGTTGATCAGGCTCTGGTCCAACAGGAGGCCTGGTCACGGACCGGGCCGCGGGGGCGTTGACCCCTGCAATTCTCTCCAGGTAGACTCCAGGTAGTGTAAACTTGGTCAAAATAATTCACGTCAATTCACTATAAAACAATAACTCAATATGCAAAACGTAATACACAATAACAATATATGAAAACAATAACAATACACAATAACAAAATACTTCAAAGCAAAGACACAATACATAATGAAACAATAGAAAATAACACAATAACATAATACACAAAAATTCAATACCCAATAGCACAATATACAACACACAAAAATATAATACACAGTAACACAGTGCATAATAACACAATACACAACAAAACAATACACACTAACACAAAACACAACACTCTACACAATAAATAAAAATTCACAACACAATACATTAAAAATACACAACACAATACATAATTACATAATACACAATTATTTACAATACACATCAATACAATATACCATAACACAATACACATCAATACAATATACCATAACACAATACACATCAATACAATGCATTACACTAGTGACATACTACTATATAGAAAGCCGCTTGTTATGCAGAGCATTTCGGGCAAATTAGGTTAGTTTTGTCCCAGGATGCGACCCACAACAGTCCACTAACACCCAGGTACACATTTTACTGATGGGTGAACATAGACAACCAGTGTAAGGAAACACGCCCAATGTGAGACCAACCACTCCTATCCAGCACCCCCACCACCCCTCAATAATATACCCATCGTTAATTGCCGATACCCCTCTGGAAAAGCCCGTTCCCATGCCCGACCATACAAAACTCGATTCCTACATACTGTTCTATAGAACCTGGCCGCTAACGCCCTGACCTCCCTCATGCCCCATGCCACAAAAATATAATCCAATGCCAAGTACATTACGGCCCTACGTACATCCTCCGCGCAACCCCCAACGTCTAAACTAAGCATCCTCAAACTTGACAAATCCATCACCCCTACCCTTCTTATAATTCTCCCAAACCATTCCCTCACCCTTGCCAACTCCTTACAAAAATAAACCGTGTGATAAGCAGTCTCTAGCATACCACAACTATTACAACTACCATTCCCTACCAACCCCATCATGAAAAGTTGTGCCCTCGACGCAAGTATGCCATGTAAAAACCGATAACCCTTTTCCCGTACCCTGGAAGGCAATTTCAACTTTTTGAGCCAGTATCAGATACTTCTCCAATCATACAAGGGGTATGTCTCCTCACCTTGCAGTGCCCTACTACAACTCCCCACCCTGTCTAACCTACCCACCCGTACCTTCCCGGGATCCGCTACAAGAAGAAGGTGCCCCAAAAGTGTCTCGCATACACGCCCCGATGGCATGGTGGCTAGCGTTCTTTCTTCACGCACGGAGGGCCCGGGTTCAATTCCCGGCGGGGCCGAAACATTTCGAAGTGTTTCGTTACACACACACATACATACAACAGGTTGATGCTCAGCCCCAAAACCTTCAAAATCCCTCTCTAGGACACAGTCTGGCCACAATTTTCTCCAGGCAGAGTTCAAAGTCCTGGTAGTCACTCCCTCCCAAGCCTTACCTATAAGGTGTACACAATGCAGGATATGGAAATGATTTTTCCAAAAGTCTCTTAGGGTTATATTCATGTATTAAGAGCAGGAGGGCGATGCCGGTGATTTCCCAGAGCGGGGCGCAAGCGACCCGATGGACGATTCTGGCTTTTGGTATGGTTTCCAGACCCTCGTGCAGGAGGGGCGGCAGCTGTCTTTTGCGAGCCGCCGCCGCAGACATGCCCCATTAAGAAGGACAAATTAACAGACATGCACCATTAAGGATAAATTCACATAAAGGCCCCATTAAGGACAAATTAACAGAAAGGCCCCATTAAGGACAAATTAACAGAAAGGTCCCATTAAGGACAAATTATCAGAAAGGCCTCATTAAGAAAGACAAATTAACGTCCTACTTGAGGTGGCGCAGAACGGAGGACAGAGTGCTCAAAAACAGGACTGTCCTGCCTAAAGCCAACCTAGATAAATCATTTGGGAAATGGGTTCCATTCAGGTTCGTTACTTTTTAATTGGAATCACTTAATTCGTTGGGGTAACTAACTAACCATAAGATCCATATCCTGCCACCACCTCCGCACATCCCTCATTACCTCATTCACCCTCCTCCCACGGAGGCCAACCCTAGCTAAAAATTCCTGCCTCACATATAGCCCCATTAACCGCGTTTTCAAAGGAATCAATCCCATGCCCCCGTGAATGACCCTAGTTGTTACAGCCTTCTCCCTTAACCAGTGTCTCCCGTAACCCCAAACAAAACGCATGACTCTCTGCCGCAACCTCTGTATATCACCCTCAATTAGCGGTTATACCGCAGCCACAAACCATAATTTACTGAACACCAAAGTGTTAACAACTGTGACCCTTTGCAAAAGGGTGACGTCCCCCGCCCTCCATCCCATCATCCTGTTCAATGCCGCCTCCACCATCAAAGAATTATTCATTTCTCTTGCCCTACTCTAGCATGTGATTTAATACTTTTCAAAAAGTCGCACTGATTTCATATAAACGTTATTATCCCCAACAATTCATACACACACATTACAATTATCAAAATTTTCCACACAAACCAACACAATAACACAGTACACAGTACCACAACACATAACAACACAATTACATAATACAGTACACAATAATACGAACCAATACAAGGCCTGGTAATACAATACACAATAACTCAATTCCCAATAACACAATACACAGTAACCCATTACACAATTATACAAAACGTGAGCTGAGAGGCAACCGACATCACAGGATACGTTCTCAGTCAATTCAACTTCTGAAGAACCTGCACGTTTCACCTGGCTGGGATTGATGCTCATTTAATATTGAGATCATCCTTCCAGGTTTTCCATTCGCATGACAGACGCCGACGAAGGTTTCAATGTTTTTTTACAGTCGACAGATATTCCCTTTAACTCTCAGGAGCCTAAAAGCCATCCTTTCAGGATGTTCTCGACCTCTGCACGGATACTGACAAAATCCGTGCAGATATCCTCTACCTCCTCGCGGATTCCTTTGAGATTCGATCAAGTTCTCGTGCAGATGTCTTGATAAAGACACCAACTTCCTTCGGTTTTAATTTTTTCAATATTTTTATTATTCCTGCAGGTAAGGGACACTACATCGTCCCTGGAGACGAGAGGCAGTACCTAGTCTTTGGAGACAACAGGTACTACTTCGTCTCAGGAGATGAAAGGCAATACCTCGTCCCTGGAGACAAGAGGCACTACCTCGTTCCTTGACTCGAGAGGCAATACTGCGTCCTTGGAGATGAGGCAATACTGCGTCCTTGGAGATGAGGCAATACTGCGTCCTCCTGGAGATGAGGGGCTTACATTCATTCTTGCAGATGAGGCACTCAAATGCATCACTGCAGATGCGAGGAACTCCCTCGTCCCTGTAGAAATGAGGCACGCACTCCTCCATGGAGCCGCGAGATACTTCATTCAATATAGAGATCATCCTTCAAGGTTCTCTATGTTCAATGGTTTTTACAGTCGACAGATATTCTTTTTAACTCTTGGGAGCCTAAAGGCCATCCTTTCAGGATGTTCTCGACGTCTACACGGATATTGATAAAATCCGTGCAGATATCCTCTACCTCCTCGCGGATTCCTTTGAGATTCGAGCGAGTTCTCGTGCAGATGTCTTGATAAAGACACCAACTTCCTTCGGTTTTATTTTTTTCAATTTTTTTGTCATTCCTGCAGGTAAGAGACACTACATCGTCCCTGGAGACGAGAGGCAGTACCTAATCCTTGGAGACAAGAGGCACTACCTCGTCCCTGGAGATAAGAGGCAATACCTCGTCCCTGGAGATGGGAGGAAATACTGCGTCTCTGGAGATGAGGGTCCCACATGAATCACTGGAGAAGCGAGGAACTAACTCGTCCCAGGAGAAACGAGGCACTCCTTCGTCCTTGGAGATGCGAGGCACTCCCTCCATGGAGATGCGAGGCACTCCCTCCATGGAGATGCGAGGCACTCCCTCCATGGAGATGCGAGGCACTCCTCCATGGAGATGCGAGGCACTCCCTCCATGGAGATGCGAGGCACTCCCTCCATGGAGATGCGAGGCACTCCCTCCATGGAGATGCGAGGCACTCCCTCCATGGAGATGCGAGGCACTCCCTCCATGGAGATGCGAGGCACTCCCTCCATGGAGATGCGAGGCACTCCCTCCATGGAGATGCGAGGCACTCCCTCCATGGAGATGCGAGGCACTCCCTCCATGGAGATGCGAGGCACTCCCTCCATGGAGATGCGAGGCACTCCTCCATGGAGATGCGAGGCACTCCCTCCATGGAGATGCGAGGCACTCCCTCCATGGAGATGCGAGGCACTCCCTCCATGGAGATGCGAGGCACTCCCTCCATGGAGATGCGAGGCACTCCCTCCATGGAGATGCGAGGCACTCCCTCCATGGAGATGCGAGGCACTCCCTCCATGGAGATGCGAGGCACTCCCTCCATGGAGATGCGAGGCACTCCCTCCATGGAGATGCGAGGCACTCCCTCCATGGAGATGCGAGGCACTCCTCCATGGAGATGCGAGGCACTCCCTCCATGGAGATGCGAGGCACTCCTCCATGGAGATGCGAGGCACTCCCTCCATGGAGATGCGAGGCACTCCTCCATGGAGATGCGAGGCACTCCTCCATGGAGATGCGAGGCACCCCCTCCATGGAGATGCGAGGCACTCCCTCCATGAGAGGATCCAGGGCACTCCCTCCATGGAGATGCGAGGCACTCCCTCCATGGAGATGCGAGGCACTCCCTCCATGGAGATGCGAGGCACTCCCTCCATGGAGATGCGAGGCACTCCTCCATGGAGATGCGAGGCACTCCCTCCATGGAGATGCGAGGCACTCCCTCCATGGAGATGCGAGGCACTCCTCCATGGAGATGCGAGGCACTCCCTCCATGGAGATGCGAGGCACTCCCTCCATGGAGATGCGAGGCACTCCCTCCATGGAGATGCGAGGCACTCCCTCCATGGAGATGCGAGGCACTCCTCCATGGAGATGCGAGGCACTCCCTCCATGGAGATGCGAGGCACTCCTCCATGGAGATGCGAGGCACTCTCCATGGAGGCGCACTCTCCATGGAGATGCGAGGCACTCCCTCCATGGAGATGCGAGGCACTCCTCCATGGAGATGCGAGGCACTCCCTCCATGGAGATGCGAGGCACTCCTCCATGGAGATGCGAGGCACTCCCTCCATGGAGATGCGAGGCACTCCTCCATGGAGATGCGAGGCACTCCCTCCATGGAGATGCGAGGCACTCCCTCCATGGAGATGCGAGGCACTCCCTCCATGGAGATGCGAGGCACTCCCTCCATGGAGATGCGAGGCACTCCTCCATGGAGATGCGAGGCACTCCTCCATGGAGATGCGAGGCACTCCTTTGTCCTTGACACAAGGGGGACATCCTAACTCTTGGTTCTCCTTCCCAATAGAAGATAAATCTACATATTGGATTTTTACTATTTTTCAAAGAGCCCTTAAGAAGAATTAAGTGATAAAGATGAAAACATAGGAAGTTGAAGACCGCAGCATTGATAATGTCAACTGTGTAATGCATTCGGGATAGGAGGATAGTTAACAATCCCGTTGAGGACAACACAGTTTATACGTAGTGTAGAAAGCGCCATCGTCCAGGCGCATAGAATTTCACTGCTAGGTAAGCCATGGTGAATATTAAAGTATGACCAGAGACATTATAGTCACCACAAAGCGTATACCTTCCCCCAAGTGAAGTACCAAAGCAGCTTATAATGTTGAAACTCCGTTTAAAAATTGTTTTTGCATCCGTGTGGTTTAACTGCGGCTCACAGGGGTACAGAGGATCGGGGGCTGGCAGAACGGTAACTTAGAACGCCACTAATCGATAAAAGTACCCCACGGTTAGCATTACAGAAACTCTAGTTGCTATTAGAACACTACGATCATTCCTCCATATGCAGAATATACATAAACAAACAGAGGATATCATTAAGATCTCTGCAACTGTCAGTGACCACTGCTGCACGGGGTACATATCCAGTACCAAATCGGGCAAGGAATCCGTCTGTGGCACACGATCATGCGTGATCGCCAATGAAATTATTATTGCCAGGTTGACAGACATCAACCCTAGGAAGGCTAGGACCAGCCGCAACACTTGTCGAGTTAAAATCATTTTGACTTTCTCTCCGTAAAAAGTCTCAAGCCAAACTATCATATTTCAAGATTGTAAAGTGATTTTTAAGTATATAAAATTATCAATACGTTGATGGCGAGGTTAGTTTCATAGCATAGATAAGAAGTTTTAATTACATTAGAACATCTATAGTTACGCATAATTTAAAAGTAATATTATATAAAGTTTGCCAAATTACTTTGTTAGTTGGTCGATCACCATGCCCAGCCCTTCTAGGGCAGGGTAGGTGCCAAGGCTGGAGCTTGCTACCATCTGCGGCTCGCAAGCCTGTCCTTCCCGTCAGCCTCCTTGGGGCGGGGAAGGTGGCAGACCAGAGTGGCCTAGCAACTAGCTACCTACCTGCCTCGTGCTTGTGGGCGAATATGGCTAGGCCTGGGACCAGTTGGTCCCACCGCTGAGGGGTACCCCCTCCCATGGGAGACTTAGGTCTCTGCTACTCCCACGCCAGGGAGCCGAGGCCGGGTCGCCATCTGGTAAAGAACCGGGCCGGGAGACTTCCCGGTGAATCAACACCTCACCTTTGTTAGTTAAGCCAGAGAGAAAGTTGTGTAATTAATTAATAAATACCACCTCATATCTTCATTTTAAAATGCTCAGTTGGTCTACTAACAGGGAGTGAAACTGAGTTAGTTAAGCTAACTTGTGGCAGCTAACATACAAGCAGCTTAAGTGGTCCACTTAGTTGATATATTATAGAATTCTGTTATACAGTAGTTGTGTTATGATATATTTGTGTCTTGATATATTTATGATAGATTTATTGAGTAGTTAAGTTGTATTTAACTCTTGTACCAAGTTGATATTTTAATGTCTGGCTTCAGGCTGGTCTGAAAATGGCATCAGGCTGGTCTAAAGTGTGGGCCCCAGGAAGGTATGGTTAAAATCTTATCAGGTTTGTTTACCGGGTGAGCGGCATTCGCCGCTGTTGCCATACGTGGCTCATTTTTTGCCAACTTTACCGCTCTATATCGTTATCATACCTGAGGTATATTTAAGATGTTATCATGCTTGGGCCATACTTAAGATATTATCATGCCTGGGTTATAATTAAGATATTTTCGTGCCTGATATGGTTAAGAACTCAGGGGAATAATTAAGGTGTTATCAAACAATATAAAGTTATGTTATCATAACTGGTGTACAGTTAAGATGTTATCCTGCCTGACATAGTTATGTTATCATTATATCTAGCGTATAGTTAACAGGTCTGATATAGTTATGGTGTAAATTAAATAATTCTTATTAAGCGCTATACCTATGTTGGTCATTCGGCGCAGGACATGGTAGGGGCTCGATCCTTCATCTGTTGAGTTGTTGAGATGTTATCAAGCCTGTTGTAGTTATGGTGTTATCATTCCTGGTGTATAGTTACGATGTTATCAAGCCTGATGTAGTTATGGTGTTATCATTCCAGGTGTATAGTTAAGATGTTATCAAGCCTGATGTAGTTATTGTGTTATCATTCCTGGTGTATAGTTACGATGTTATCAAGCCTGATGTAGTTATGGTGTTATCATTCCTGGTGTATAGTTACGATGTTATCAAGCCTGATGTAGTTATTGTGTTATCATTCCTGGTGTATAGTTACGATGTTATCAAGCCTGATGTAGTTATTTTGTTATCATTCCTGGTGTATAGTTAAGATGTTATCAAGCCTGATGTAGTTATGGTGTTATCATTCCTGGTGTATAGTTACGATGTTATCAAGCCTGATTTAGTTTTGGTGTTATCATTCCTGGTGTATAGTTTCGATGTTATCAAGCCTGATTTAGTTTTGGTGTTATCATTCCTGGTGTATAGTTACGATGTTATCAAGCCTGATTTAGTTTTGGTGTTATCATTCCTGGTGTATAGTTACGATGTTATCAAGCCTGATGTAGTTATGGTGTTATCATTCCTGGTGTATAGTTAAGATGTTATCAAGCCTGATGTAGTTATGGTGTTATCATTCCTGGTGTATAGTTACGATGTTATCAAGCCTGATTTAGTTATGGTGTTATCATTCCTGGTGTATAGTTACGATGTTATCAAGCCTGATGTAGTTATGGTGTTATCATTCCTGGTGTATAGTTACGATGTTATCAAGCCTGATGTAGTTATGGTGTTATCATTCTTGGTGTATAGTTACGATGTTATCAAGCCTGATGTAGTTATGGTGTTATCATTCCTGGTGTATAGTTAAGATGTTATCAAGCCTGATGTAGTTATGGTGTTATCATTCCTGGTGTATAGTTAAGATGTTATCAAGCTTGATGTAGTTATGGAAAATTCAAGGAAATAAAAACTGTATACCTGGAGAGGGTTTTGGGGTGTCAACGCCCCCGCGGCCCAGTCTGTGACCAGGCCTCATGGTGGATCAGGACCTGATCACCCAGGCTGTTACTGTTGGCCGCACGCAAACCGACGTACGAGCCACAGCCCGGCTGGTCAGGTACTAACTTTAGGTGCCTGTCCAGTGCCTTCTAGAAGACAGCCATAAGTCTATTGGTAATCCCCCTCATGTATGCTGGGAGGCAGTTGAACAGTCTTCGGCCTGACACTTATTGCGTTGTCTCTTATCGTGCTAGTGACACCCCTGCTTTTCACTGGGGGGGGGGATGTTGCATCGTCTGCCGAGTCCTTTGCTTACATAGGGAGTGATTTTCATGTGCAAATTTCATGTGCAAATGTGCAAAGATTTTCTATATATAATCATGTATCTCCCGCCTGCGTTCTAGGGAGTACAGGTTGAGGAACTTCCAGCGTTCCCAGTAACTGAGGTGTTTTGTCGCATTTATGTGTTCTGTGAATTTTCATTTTCTAGATCAGCAGTTTCACCTGCCTTGAAAAGTGCTGTTAATGTGCAGTAATATTCCAGCCTAGATAGAACAAGCGACCTGAAGAGTGTCATCATGGGCTTGGCATCCCTGATTTTGAAGGTTCTCATTATCCATCCTGTTATTTTTCTAGCAGATGCGATTCATACAATGTTGTGGTCTTTGAAAGTGAGATCCACTGACATTATCACTCCCAGGTCTTTTACATTAGTTTTTCGCTCTATTGTGTGGTCGGAATTTGTTTTATACTCAGATATAGTTTTATTTTCCTCACGTTTTCCATATCGAAGTAATTGAAATTTCTCATCATTGAATTTCATATTGTTTTCTGCGGCCCATTTAAAGATTTGGTTGATGTCCGCCTGGAGTCTTGCAGTGTCTTCACTGGAGGATACTGTCATGCAAATTCGGGTGTCATCTGCAAAGGAAGACACAGTGCTGTGGCTTACATCCCTATCTGTGTCAAATATGAGGATGCGGAACAGGATGGGAGCGAGTACTGTGCCTTGTGGAACAGAGCTTTTTATAGTAGCCGCCTCAGACTTTACTCTGTTGACTACTACTCTTTGTATTCTATTTGCTAGGAAATTATAGATCCACCTATCAACTTTTCCTGTTATTCCTTTATCACGCATTTTGTGCGCTATTACACCATGGTCACACTTGTCAAAGGCTTTTGCAAAGTCTGTGTATACTACATCTACGTTTTGTTTGTCTTCTAGAGCTTCCAGGACCTTGTCGTAGTGGTCCAGTAGTTGGGACAGACAGGAGCGACCTGCTCTAAACCCATGTTGCCCTGGGTTGTGCAACTGATGGGTATCTAGATGAGTGGCGATCTTGCTTCTTAGAACCCTTTCGAAGATTTTTATGATATGGGACGTTAGCGCTATTGGTCTGTAGTTCTTTGCTATTGGTTTACTGCCACCTTTGTGGAGTGTTGTTTTTAGCAGCTGTGGGACGACCCCTGTGTCCATGCTCCCTCTCCAGAGACACTACTATAGGATCAAAACTACCAAGCAAAATCACAAACGCAAAGGTCTTTCTCCTTTGCCGAGGTTTGTAGCCTTTGTCCGCCTAGCCTGTACTCTATCAGCGGTCTTCTTTGCCCTTCTCCGATCTTCATGACTTTGCATTTGGTGGGATTGAATTCGAGAAGCCAGTTGCTAGACCAGATGTCAAGCTTGTCCAGGTCTGTTTGAAGTCCTGCTTGGTCCTCTTCCGATGTGATTCTCCTCATATGTGTGTATGTGTGTGTGTGTGTATGTATGTGTATTAATTACCATTTTGTCCTAGGCACATGTCGATTGAAAACTGGGCCTGTTGTATATGCGCGCGCGCGCGCGCGTGTGTGTGTGTGTGTGTGTTAGTTACCATTTTGTCCTAGGCACATGTCGATTAGACACTAGGCCTGTTGTATGTGTGCGTGGGGTGTGTGTGTGTGTGTGTGTGTGTGTGTATGTGTGTGTGTAAGGAAACATTTCGAAATGTTTCCACCCCGCCGGGAATTGAACCCAGGCCCTCCGTGCGTGAAGCGAGAGCTTTAGCCACCAGGCCACCGGGGCTGTGTGTGTGTGTGTGTGTGTGTGTGTGTGTGTGTGTGTATGTGTATTGGTGGGTCACACACACACACACACACACTAAACTATAGACCGGTGTCACTTACATGTATAGTGTGCAAAGTCCTGGAGAAAATCATCATTATTACGATTACGATTATTATCAAGCCTGATGTAGTTATGGTGTTATCATTCTTGGTGTATAGTTACGATGTTATCAAGCCTGATGTAGTTATGGTGTTATCATTCTTGGTGTATAGTTACGATGTTATCAAGCCTGATGTAGTTATGGTGTTATCATTCCTGGTGTATAGTTACGATGTTATCAAGCCTGATGTAGTTATGGTGTTATCATTCCTGGTGTATAGTTAAGATGTTATCAAGCCTGATGTAGTTATGGTGTTATCATTCCTGGTGTATAGATAAGATGTAATCAAGCCTGATGTAGTTATGGTGTTATCATTCCTGGTGTATAGTTAAGATGTTATCAAGCCTGATGTAGTTATGGTGTTATCATTCCTGGTGTATAGATAAGATGTAATCAAGCCTGATGTAGTTATGGTGTTATCATTCCTGGTGTATAGTTAAGATGTTATCAAGCCTGATATAGTTATGGTGTTATCATTCCTGGTGTATAGTTAAGATGTTATCAAGCCTGATGTAGTTATCGTGTTATCATTCCTGGTGTATAGTTAAGATGTTATCAAGCCTGATATAGTTATGGTGTTATCATTCCTGGTGTATAGTTACGATGTTAACAAGCCTGATATAGTTATGGTGTTATCATTCCTGGTGTATAGTTACGATGTTATTAAGCCTGATATAGTTATGGTGTTATCATTCCTGGTGTATAGTTACGATGTTATCAAGCCTGATATAGTTATGGTGTTATCATTCCTGGTGTATAGTATACCATAACTACATCAGGCTTGATAACATCGTAACTATACACCAGGAATGATAACACCATAACTACAACAGGCTTGATAACATCTCAACAACTCAACAGATGAAGGATCGAGCCCCTACCATGTCCTGCGCCGAATGACCTACATGGGTATAGCGCTTAATAAGAATTATTTAATTTACACCATAACTATATCAGACCTGTTAACTATACGCTAGATATAATGATAACATAACTATGTCAGGCAGGATAACATCTTAACTGTACACCAGTTATGATAACATAACTTTATATTGTTTGATAACACCTTAATTATTCCCCTGAGTTCTCTAACCATATCAGGCACGAAAATATCTTAATTATAACCCAGGCATGATAATATCTTAAGTATGGCCCAAGCATGATAACATCTTAATTATACCTCAGGTATGATAACGATATAACTATATCAAACCTGATAAGATTTTAACCATACCTTCCTGGGGCCCACACTTTAGACCAGCCTGATGCCATTTTCAGACCAGCCTGAAGCCAGACATTAAAATATCAAATTGGTACAAGAGTTCAGTACAACTTAACTACTCAATAAATCTATCATAAATATATCAAGACACAAATATATCATAACACAACTACTGTATAACAGAATTCTATAATATATCAACTAAGTGGACCACTTAAGCTGCTTGTATGTTAGCTGCCACAAGTTAGCTTAACTAACTCAGTTTCACTCCCTGTTAGTAGACCAACTGAGCATTTTAAAATGAAGATATGAGGTGGTATTTATTAATTAATTACACAACTTTCTCTCTGGCTTAACTAACAAAGTAATTTGGCAAACTTTATATAATATTACTTTTAAATTATGCGTAACTATAGATGTTCTAATGTAACTAAAACTTCTTATCTATGCTATGAAACTAACCTCGCCATCAACGTATTGATAATTTTATATACTTAAAAATCACTTTACAATCTTGAAATATGATAGTTTGGCTTGAGACTTTTTACGGAGAGAAAGTCAAAATGATTTTAACTCGACAAGTGTTGCGGCTGGTCCTAGCCTTCCTAGGGTTGATGTCTGTCAACCTGGCAATAATAATTTCATTGGCGATCACGCATGATCGTGTGCCACAGACGGATTCCTTGCCCGATTTGGTACTGGATATGTACCCCGTGCAGCAGTGGTCACTGACAGTTGCAGAGATCTTAATGATATCCTCTGTTTGTTTATGTATATTCTGCATATGGAGGAATGATCGTAGTGTTCTAATAGCAACTAGAGTTTCTGTAATGCTAACCGTGGGGTACTTTTATCGATTAGTGGCGTTCTAAGTTACCGTTCTGCCAGCCCCCGATCCTCTGTACCCCTGTGAGCCGCAGTTAAACCACACGGATGCAAAAACAATTTTTAAACGGAGTTTCAACATTATAAGCTGCTTTGGTACTTCACTTGGGGGAAGGTATACGCTTTGTGGTGACTATAATGTCTCTGGTCATACTTTAATATTCACCATGGCTTACCTAGCAGTGAAATTCTATGCGCCTGGACGATGGCGCTTTCTACACTACGTATAAACTGTGTTGTCCTCAACGGGATTGTTAACTATCCTCCTATCCCGAATGCATTACACAGTTGACATTATCAATGCTGCGGTCTTCAACTTCTTATGTTTTCATCTTTATCACTTAATTCTTCTTAAGGGCTCTTTGAAAAATAGTAAAAATCCAATATGTAGATTTATCTTCTATTGGGAAGGAGAACCCAAGAGTTAGGATGTCCCCCTTGTGTCAAAGGACAAAGGAGTGCCTCGCATCTCCATGGAGGGAGTGCCTCGCACCTCCATGGAGGGAGTGCCTCGCATCTCCATGGAGGGAGTGCCTCGCACCTCCATGGAGGGAGTGCCTCGCATCTCCATGGAAGGAGTGCCTCGCATCTCCATGGAAGGAGTGTCTTGCATCTCCAAGGACGAAGGAGTGCCTCGTTTCTCCTGGGACGAGTTAGTTCCTCGCTTCTCCAGTGATTCATGTGGGACCCTCATCTCCAGAGACGCAGTATTTCCTCCCTTCTCCAGGGACGAGGTAGTGCCTCTTGTCTCCAAGGATTAGGTACTGCCTCTCGTCTCCAGGGACGATGTAGTGTCTCTTACCTGCAGGAATGACAAAAAAATTGAAAAAAATAAAACCGAAGGAAGTTGGTGTCTTTATCAAGACATCTGCACGAGAACTCGCTCGACTCTCAAAGGAATCCGCGAGGAGGTAGAGGATATCTGCACGGATTTTGTCAATATCCGTGTAGACGTCGAGAACATCCTGAAAGGATGGCCTTTAGGCTCCCAAGAGTTAAAAGGAATATTTGTCGACTGTAAAAACCATTGAACATAGAGAACCTTGAAGGATGATCTCTATATTGAATGAAGTATCTCGCGGCTCCATGGAGGAGTGCGTGCCTCATTTCTCCAGGGACGAGGGAGTTCCTCGCATCTGCAGTGATGCATTTGAGTGCCTCATCTGCAAGAATGAATGTAAGCCCCTCATCTCCAGGAGGACGCAGTATTGCCTCATCTCCAAGGACGCAGTATTGCCTCTCGACTCAAGGAGAACGCAGTATTGCCTCATCTCCAAGGACGCAGTATTGCCTCTCGAGTCAAGGAACGAGGTAGTGCCTCTTGTCTCCAGGGACGAGGTATTGCCTTTCATCTCCTGAGACGAAGTAGTACCTGTTGTCTCCAAAGACTAGGTACTGCCTCTCGTCTCCAGGGACGATGTAGTGTCCCTTACCTGCAGGAATAATAAAAATTTTGAAAAAATTAAAACCGAAGGAAGTTGGTGTCTTTATCAAGACATCTGCACGAGAACTTGATCGAATCTCAAAGGAATCCGCGAGGAGGTAGAGGATATCTGCACGGATTTTGTCAGTATCCGTGCAGAGGTCGAGAACATCCTGAAAGGATGGCTTTTAGGCTCCTGAGAGTTAAAGGGAATATCTGTCGACTGTAAAAAAACATTGAAACCTTCGTCGGCGTCTGTCATGCGAATGGAAAACCTGGAAGGATGATCTCAATATTAAATGAGCATCAATCCCAGCCAGGTGAAACGTGCAGGTTCTTCAGAAGTTGAATTGACTGAGAACGTATCCTGTGATGTCGGTTGCCTCTCAGCTCACGTTTTGTATAATTGTGTAATGGGTTACTGTGTATTGTGTTATTGGGAATTGAGTTATTGTGTATTGTATTACCAGGCCTTGTATTGGTTCGTATTATTGTGTACTGTATTATGTAATTGTGTTATGTGTTGTGGTACTGTGTACTGTGTTATTGTGTTGGTTTGTGTGGAAAATTTTGATAATTGTAATGTGTGTGTATGAATTGTTGGGGATAATAACGTTTATATGAAATCAGTGCGACTTTTTGAAAAGTATTAAATCACATGCTAGAGGAGGGCAAGAGAAATGAATTCTTCTTTGATGGTGGAGGCGGCATTGAACAGGATGATGGGATGGAGGGCGGGGGACGTCACCCTTTTGCAAAGGGTCACAGTTGTTAACACTTTGGTGTTCAGTAAATTATGGTTTGTGGCTGCGGTATAACCGCTAATTGAGGGTGATATACAGAGGTTGCGGCAGAGAGTCATGCGTTTTGTTTGGGGTTACGAGAGACACTGGTTAAGGGAGAAGGTTGTAACAACTAGGGTCATTCACGGGGGCATGGGATTGATTCCTTTGAAAACGCGGTTAATGGGGCTATATGTGAGGCAGGAATTTTTAGCTAGGGTTGGCCTCCGTGGGAGGAGGGTGAATGAGGTAATGAGGGAGGTGCGGAGGTGGTGGCAGGATATGGATCTTATGGTTAGTTAGTTAGTTACCATTTTGTCCTAGGCACATGTCGATTAGACACTAAGCCTGTTGTATGTATGTGTGTGTGTGTGTGTAACGAAACACTTCGAAATGTTTCGGCCCCGCCGGGAATTGAACCCGGGCCCTCCGTGCGTGAAGAAAGAGCGCTAGCCACCGCCACGTGTATGCGAGACACTTGCGGCACCTTGTTGTAGCGGATCCCGGGAAGGTACGGGTGGGTAGGTTAGACAGTTGTAGTAGGGCACTGCAATGTGAGGAGACATACCCCTTGTATGATTGGAGAAGTATCTGATACTGGCTCAAAAAGTTGAAATTGCCTTCCAGGGTACGGGAAAAGGGTTATCGGTTTTTACATGGCATACTTGCGTCGAGGGCACAACTTTTCATGATGGGGTTGGTAGGGAATGGTAGTTGTAATAGTTGTGGTATGCTAGAGACTGCTTATCACACGGTTTATTTTTGTAAGGAGTTGGCAAGGGTGAGGGAATGGTTTGGGAGAATTATAAGAAGGGTAGGGGTGATGGATTTGTCAAGTTTGAGGATTCTTAGTTTAGACGTTGGGGGTTGCGCGGAGGATGTACGTAGGGCCGTAATGTACTTGGCATTGGATTATATTTTTGTGTCATGGGGCATGAGGGAGGTCAGGGCGTTAGCGGCCAGGTTGTATAGAACAGTATGTAGGAATCGAGTTTTGTATGGTCGGGCATGGGAACGGGCTTTTCCAGAGGGGTATCGGCAATTAACGATGGGTATATTATTGAGGGGTGGTGGGGGTGCTGGATAGGAGTGGTTGGTCTCACATTGGGCGTGTTTCCTTACACTTTGTAACTTGTCATGATTGTGACCATCTGAGTTCATTACCTTTGTAACTTGCTCAGCTATCAAACTTTGAGGTCCAGTCCCTGGACCCATTATGTACCTCTGTAATCTTTTGACTACCGCCCACAGGATGGGTATGGGGTGCATAATAAAGATATCAAACTAACTAAAACTCCTTACACTGGTTGTCTATGTTCACCCATCAGTAAAATGTGTACCTGGGTGTTGGTGGACTGTTGTGGGTCGCATCCTGGGACAAACCTAACCTAATTTGCCCGAAATGCTCTGCATAACAAGCGGCTTTCTATATAGTAGTATGTCACTAGTGTAATGCATTGTATTGATGTGTATTGTGTTATGGTATATTGTATTGATGTGTATTGTAAATAATTGTGTATTATGTAATTATGTATTGTGTTGTGTATTTTTAATGTATTGTGTTGTGAATTTTTATTTATTGTGTAGAGTGTTGTGTTTTGTGTTAGTGTGTATTGTTTTGTTGTGTATTGTGTTATTATGCACTGTGTTACTGTGTATTATATTTTTGTATGTTGTATATTGTGCTATTGGGTATTGAATTTTTGTGTATTATGTTATTGTGTTATTTTCTATTGTTTCATTATGTTTTGTGTCTTTGCTTTGAAGCATTTTGTTATTGTGTATTGTTTTCATTTATTGTTATTGTGTATTACGTTTTGCATATTGAGTTATTGTTTTATAGTGAATTGACGTGAATTATTTTGACCAAGTTTACACTAGTGTCATATTTCTTCTATTTTTTTTTTTTTTCAAAACCAGTGTGTTATTGTAGTCAAGTTCACTTTGGAGGATCATTACTTTTGGCTCAATAATTGTAAAAAATGCTTGTATCATTTTGATCCATCCTTTTGTGAATTGTGTAAATACTTCGACCAAGGTGAACATTTACTTACAAGAAAAGTGGATTATTTTGGCCAAGCTTTAGAAAATTGTTACTTCATTTTATTGTTAGTTCATAAATGCTGCCCCATACTTTCAAATTCAAATATTTATTTCATTGCAAGTTTACACAGGTTTTGTAATTACAATCATAAAGTGAAGTGCAAGGAGAGCCACTGACATGCCATGGCATTAAGGGCAACTTAATCTAATGGCTTATAGACTATGTACATAATATTAGAGAAATTGATTGAGTTTCTTTTATTTAAATATTAGATTGTACAAATTACAATATATGATGATATTACGTTGTTCAAATTATAGTGTAGTTTACTTTCAAACAATTATCTACAAAACCAGGATGTTTGTTTACCAGACGTACACTGTGGTTCATTAACTTCAGTTTTTTTTACGAGCCGTACACTGTGGTTCATTAACTTCAGTGTTGCTTCATCGTATCTTTTATTTTACACTCTTTAATTGTTATTTCTGTTAGTATACACTGTTGTTGCACACCAGCAGTGGAACCACATTGTAAAAGCTTGTGATTGGCTTCAGAATGCTATTGGTGACGCATTCTGTAACATGAAGTTTCTATTAAATAACTGAACCATTGTATGGCGTAATTAATGTATTCAGCTGAAGGTAACTGTTATGATGTTATGATCTTGAGAAGCGGAGAACATAAGTGAAGAACATACCATTACTTATTTACCAAGGTGTTATCCTGGTGATAAATCCTAACGCCTCCCTACCAGGATGGTAACATAAATATTGACCAATACCTAGCTACCTTAGGTTAGGTAAGGTTCGCCGTTGGAGCTTTTGGTCATCTGACCGAGGCCTTCCGCTGGCTTGCCGGTCCACTCCTTTAAAAATTATGGTCATAGTTATAACCATTTAGTTTCTTATTAGCTACCTTACCTATTGTGTGAAACTTAAAACACAATGGGAAGCGAATATTCAGTATTACAATACACACACTGATACAATTCCTCACTCAGAAAACACCGTATCCCGTTTTTCTGTCATTATCAACATTAATCTGACAGTTATTTCACATATCTGGACATTTCCAGATAAAATTCACATTCGTTCTTCCTTTCATGATAAAAGAGTTCGTCGATAATATTTCTATCGGGTTCGATTAATTAACTTAGATTAATTTCACACCATTGTGTATATTATGCCATTTTCAATGCCACTCTAAACTTTTTGGTATACATATATCTATTCCTTATTAGAATCCAACTAAATATATTTTAGATAAGTTTACAGTAATTTAATAATAATAAAAAACAGCAATGAAATATATTTTTTTTCGTTAGGTTCATATATATATATATATATATATAGGGAGGAACCACCTCTAGAACTTTATTGGGGACCCTCATCCTCAGAGAAGACAATAAACGTACCTCAGGGAAAACTCGAGGTTCTCCCCGGAGCTGTTTGAATATTTTCTTATCCTACCACTCCCTATATATATATATATATATATATATATATATATATATATATATATATATATATATATATATATATATATATATATATATATATATATATATATATATATATATATATATATATATATATTATATAAGTGCTTTATTAATAGACAGAATACATTGACAGAAAACACAAACATGAACATGAATACATTGGTACAATATATCAAAGATTATGAATCTCCTCCAGCTCCTCCGAAGCCGGACGCGAGCCAAGTATGCAGCATGCGTTTTCCCTCTGGATGGCCACGCTGAGGCGCTGGAACATGAAAGTGGCTGCCTTTGGGTCCCTGGTGGTGTCGATGAGTCTGGAACCCAGTTCTTTAAGGAAACGTGTTGCATTTTTTTTCCATGCTCTCAAGGTCTCTGATCCCACTGTTGTGAGTCTGACCATGTGGGTTATTGAACATAGACAAGTGTCTACTACACTTTGGTTGCTCTCACATACATGAAGCATGAGACTAGGCGGCTAGTGGTACCATTAACAATGTTGCACTAGCACTGACAATATACGGGAGATAAAATTAATCTTGTAGTTTGAAGCTGATTGGAAGAGCTAATCTTAAATTATTGTTCGGAATTCAACACTTGGAACATTGTTCACACACAACCCTCACATAGAAGAGATGAGCTTACGACGACGTTTCGGACCGACTGGACCGAAACGTAGTCGTAAGCTCCTCTGTTCTATGTTCGGGTTGTGTGTGTATTGTTCCAGTCACGGTATTGTGCCTTTTTTCTTATTTTTGGAACATTATTAACAGAGTTATGAAATTCGCACATTTGCGTCTACAAAGCATAAATTTATAGTCTTCTTTCCTGTGCCTAAGATTCATCAGCTATTAAGGTTGAAGGCGTTCACAAGAGGCATTCTTGAGTTACTTCATGGAAAACAGCAATTCATTTTATAAGTAAAATTGATAACACTCCCAATCATCTTGTTGAACGTTTGAAATCTATCAGCAGAAGCATTCTCAAGGTACTGTAAGCAGGGCATGATAACACATTTAAAGTAATGATATATATGACACTGACCAGAAGAAACCTTCAAATGTCAGTCGTCGCAGCAACCTTTATCTGCTTACAAAAATTTGAAGCCAATCGGATGAGGCGTTCTCAAGTTGTAAACGAAAGATTTGGAGCGACGAAGAATTAATATTAGCATTATTTTTCATCGCTGTCTTTCTGAAAGTCATTAAATAACTTATAATATATTTTGTGTTTATTACTGTATTTCAGTCAGCATTTATTTTATTTAAGGGAATTAGATTCGGTTTGTATTTATTATTCAGAGAGAGAGGACGACCAGTCTCGTAGAGGACGAGACTTTTGTTGATGTCACCGTCTCGTGGAGGACGAGACTTGGTGTCACTAGTCTCGAGGAGGACAAGACTTGGTGCCACCAGTCTCGTGGAGGACGAGACTTTTGTTGATGTCACCGTCTCGTGGAGGACGAGACTTGGTGTCACCAGTCTTGTGGAGGACGAGACTTTTGTTGCTGTCACCGTCTCGTGGAGGACGAGACTTGGTGTCACTAGTCTCGAGGAGGACAAGACTTGGTGCCACCAGTCTCGTGGAGGACGAGACTTTTGTTGATGTCACCGTCTCGTGGAGGACGAGACTTGGTGTCACTAGTCTCGAGGAGGACAAGACTTGGTGCCACCAGTCTCGTGGAGGACGAGACTTTTGTTGATGTCACCGTCTCGTGGAGGACGAGACTTGGTGTCACCAGTCTTGTGGAGGACGAGACTTTTGTTGCTGTCACCGTCTCGTGGAGGACGAGACTTGGTGTCACTAGTCTCGTGGAGGACAAGACTTGGTGTCACCAGTCTCGTGGAGGACGAGACTTGGTGTCACCAGTCTCGTGAAGGACGTGACTTTTGTTGCTATCACCGTCTCGTGGAGGACGAGACTTGGTGTCACTAGTCTCGTGGAGGACGAGACTTTGTGTCACTAGTCTCGTGGAGGACGAGACTTGGTGCCACCAGTCTTTCGTTGATGTCACTAGCGCTGACCAATGAGTGAACGAGACAGCTGGTGACGTCACTAGCGGTGACCAATGAGAGGTCAGCATCTCCTGTGGGAGGGACGGGAGTATCAGACACATAAATAGTGGTGGTGTTGATGGTGATGCCAGCAGTAGTGAAACACTCGTGTGGGTGTATACACGTTGCTGTTGTTCTCGAGTCCACAACACTTGACATCACAGTGTTGCCAGGAGTGTGTTGAAGCACACAGTGTTGCCAGGAAGGAGCGTGTGTCTTAACACACATGCAGTATTGCCAGCAAGGAGGAACGTGTGTGTTGCAGCAACAAGTGTCAACACCTGCAACATCCCTGTAACACGTGAGTCTTGCTAAACACGTGTGTTGTTGCTAGTGATCTTGCAGGTGTTCCACCATACCTTAATGAAGAGTACTGCAGCCTGTATTATGTACTCGCTACTTTCAGTGTGTACTCCACCCCCAGTATGTACACTCCTCTCAGTATGTACTCTGCACCTTTAGTATGTACTCTCCACTCTCAGTATGTACTTTCCACAAACAGTATGTACTCTCCTCACATCTACTGTCCTCCCATAGCATGTACTCTGCACCTTCAATATGTACTCTTCACTATCAGTATGTACTCTGCACCTTCAGTATGTACTCTCCACCCTCAGATTGTACTCGCCACCCTCAGTATGTACTCTCCACCCTCAGTATGTCCTCTCCACCCTCAGTATATACTCGCCACCCTCACTATGTACTCGCCACCCTCAGTATGTACTCTCCACCCTCAGTATGTCCTCTCCACCCTCAGTATGTATTCGCAACCCTCACTATGTACTCGCCACCCTCAGTATGTACTCGCCACCCTCAGTATGTACTCGCCATGCTCAGTATGTACTCGCCACCCTCAGTATGTACTCTCCAACTTCAGTATGTACTCTCCACCATCAGTATGTACTCGCCACCCTCAGTATGTACTCTCCACCCTCAGTATGTATTCTCCACCCTCAGTATGTACTCTCCACCCTCAGTATGTACTGTCCACCCTCAGTATGTACTCTCCACCCTCAGTATGTACTCTCCACCCTCAGTATGTACTGTCCACCCTCAGTAAGTACTCTCCACCCTCAGTATGTACTCTCCACCCTCAGTATGTACTCTACACCATCAATATGTACTCGCCACCTTCAGTATGTACTCGCCACCGTCAGTATGTACTCGCCACCGTCAGTATGTACTCTCCACCATCAGTATGTACTCTCCACCATCAGTATGTACTCTCCACTATCAGTATGTACTCGCCACCCTCAGTATGTACTTGCCACCCTCAGTATGTACTCGCCAATCTCAGTATGTACTCGCCACCCTCAGTATGTACTCGCCACCCTCAGTATGTACTCGCCACCCTCAGTATGTACTCGCCACCCTCAGTATTTACTCGCCACCCTCGGTATGTACTCTCCACCCTCAGTATGTACTCGCCACCCTCAGTATGTACTCTCCACTATCAGTATGTACTCTCCACTATCAGTATGTACTCGCCACCCTTAGTATGTACTCGCCACCCTCAGTATGTACTCTCCACTCTCAGTATGTACTTCCACTATCAGTATGTACTCGCCACCCTCAGTATGTACTCGCTACCCTCAGTATGTACTCGCCACCCTCAGTATGTACTCTTCACCCTCAGTATGTACTCTCCACCCTCAGTATGTACTCTCCACTATCAGTATGTACTCGCCACTCAGTATGTACTCGCCACCCTCAGTATGTACTCGCCACCCTCAGTATGTACTCGCCACCCTCAGTATGTACTCTCCACTATCAGTATGTACTCGCCACCCTCAGTATGTACTCGCCACCCTCAGTATGTACTCTCCCCATCAGTATGTACTCGCCACCCTCAGTATGTACTCGCCATTCTCAGTATGTACTCGCCACCCTCGGTATGTACTCTCCACCCTCGGTATGTACTCGCCATCCTCAGTATGTACTCTCCACCATCAGTATGTACTCTCCACTATCAGTATGTACTCGCCACCCTCAGTATGTATTCGCCACCCTCGATATGTACTCGCCACCCTCAGTATGTACTCGCCACCCTCGATATGTACTCGCCACCCTCAGTATGTACTCGCCACCCTCAGTATGTACTCGCCACCCTCAGTATGTACTCGCCACCCTCAGTATGTACTCTCCACCATCAGTATGTACTCTCCACCATCAGTATGTACTCTCCACTATCAGTATGTACTTTCCACTATCAGTATGTACTCGCCACCCTCAGTATGTACTCGCCACCCTCGATATGTACTCGCCACCCTCAGTATGTACTCTCCACCCTCAGTATGTGTTCTCCACCTATACCTCGACAGTAACCTGAAATTCAGCACCCATATCCAACACATAACAAAGTGTCCAAAACTGTGGGGATCCTCTCTAAGATACGTTACTATGTACCACAATCAGCCCTACTCACACTATACTACTCACTCATCTATCCCTACCTCACATATGCCATTTGTGCATGGGGATCAACAACAGTTACCCACCTAAAACCAATAATAACCCAACAAAAAGCCGCAGTAAGAATTATCACACAATCCAACGCTAGGCAGCACACCCCCCACTCTTCAAAGACCTAAACCTACTCACTGTTCAGAACATCCATACTTACTACTCTGCAATCTACATCTATAGAACCATAAATTCCAACTTTAACCCTGAACTAAAACACTTTCTTGACAGTTGTGACAGGACCCATAGACATAATACCAGACATAAACATCTCTTTGACATTCCCCGTGTCCGAATAAATCTATACAAAAATTCAATGCGCATAAAAGAGCCTAAAATCTGGAACTCCCTGCCTGAAAACTCTAGAACTGCAGACACAACCTCCATTTTCAAAAGCACTGTTAAAAAACATCTTATCTCACGCACCCAACCGGTAGCTAACCACATGAAAACTACTTTATCTTGCACATATCCACAGCAAAATACACTTATTGATATCTGTGATTCCCCTTAATTTGCACATGACTGTAAACACAATTCTGAATACAACTATTGCTTCATAATTCTTAAGCTAGTCATAAGGTTGCCTAAGACTCTCCAATATAGAAACTGTATCATGCCAATACGACACCATTTCCATTAATAGATAAACTAATTGTTAAGTTCTTAAATATTAGTTAATCACTGCAATTACCTAACCTAAATACCAGTATAATTATTGTGTCAAAATAGAGTAAAATCTAGTATAAGTCTGCCCGAAATGCCTAGGCATCCCTAGGCATAATAGTGGCCTTCTTGTAATAAGTATTTTATAATATGAACTAATACCGTAAGTTATGTAAACCCCACTTTGTAATATATTCAGAAACATAGAATTTGAATTTGAATCAATATGTACTCTCCACTATCAGTATGTACTCTCCTCCCACAGCATGTACTCTCCTCCCACAGCATGTACTCTCCTCCCACAGCATGTACTCTCCTCCCACAGCATGTACTCTCCTCCCACAGCATGTACTCTCCTCCCACAGCATGTACTCTCCTCCCACAGCATGTACTCTCCTCCCACAGCATGTACTCTCATCCCACAGCATGTACTCTCCTCCCACTAAACATTTGCCAATTTCTAACGAGGAAAGAACTGGGAATGGGACGATTCCAGAGTTATTACCGATACCAATTATAGACCGATTCTGAACGCGATACTTCCCCGATACGACGACGTAATTATTCATTACTTATTACAACCTCCTCAGTGAAGCTTACAAATTAATAATAAAATCTGAATGTATCTGCTTATTCATTAATGTGAAGAAAACGTCTTCAGAAATCAACAACGAAAATAATAGTTTGAATTATTTCCAGTTACTTAAACATCAAACTGTTCAGTTTTAAGTTTAAAAAACAAAATTTAAAACTGCAAAACAATTAACTTACTTCATTGTAATAATTGCAAATTCAAAGTCAACATTTAGAGATTAGAATTTGAACAGCTTCTCTCCATTATTAAACTCAATTAACTATAACATTTTTCCATTATACTGTTCAAAGTTTTTTTAACTTTGATGAAAACATTGAAAAATAGGAAAAAAAACATACAATACTCTTAATTTCTGAAGTAAAAAAGTATAAATAATATAATTTTATAAATTAATCTAACTGTTAAAATTAACTAGATGAATTTCATTCGGTGTGATCCGATGAAAGTCTTCCCGCAGATCCTCGGAGTTACAATGCCCAGCCCTTTTAGGGCAGGGTAGGTGCCAAAGCTGGAGCTTGCTACCATCTGCAGCTCGCAAGCCTGTTCTTCCCGTCAGGGAAGATTGCAGACCAGAGAGGCCTAGCTTCTCCCTACCAGCCCTGTGCTGTTGGGGAATGTGGCTAGGCCTGGGGACAGTTGGTCCCAACGATAAGGGGGTACTTGTACCTCCTCCCATGGGAGACATAGGTCTCTGATACTCCCACGACAGGGAGCCGGGTCGCCATCTGGAATAGACCCGGGCCGGGAGAATTCCCGGCGAATCAACACCTCCTCCAGTCTTCCCGTATTCCATAATTAAAGTCCCTTGTGTCTTAATTAAAGTGATTGGAATAGTGCAGAGTGTGGCTTAAGTTGATAATGAAGCTAAATATTAGTGTTGAAGAATTAAAGGGAATCAGAAGCACTCATGTCATGTGGAACCTAATATCCAAATTTCTCCCAAAAAAAATTGTAAATTGGGACTTATTCGGTCTAAATCTAATTCAGACCTTTCAAAGAGACCATTGTCCTAAAATACACAAGCACAATAAGCTTGACTCCGCTTATGACTTGTATTATCACTAAGTTATGATCATGGTAACCTTTAAGCAAATCATATGCCGCAGTAGTGTACTTCTGAGTGGTCTCCCTCAGTGGTCTCTCAGAGTGGTCTCTATCAGAGTGGTCTTTTAGAGTGGTCTCTATCAGAGTGGTCTTTTAGAGTGGTCTCTATCAGAGTGGTCTTTTAGAGTGGTCTCTATCAGAGTGGTCTCTATCAGAGTGGTCTCTATCAGAGTGGTCTCCCTCAGAGTGGTCTCTCAAAGTGGTCTCTATCAGATTGGTCTTCCTCAGAGTGGTCTCTATCAGAGTGGTCTTCCTCAGAGTGGTCTCCCTCAGAGTGGTCTCTCAAAGTGGTCTCTATCAGATTGGTCTTCCTCAGAGTGGTCTCTATCAGAGTGGTCTCCATCAGAGTGGTCTTTTAGAGTGATCTCCCTCAGAGTGGTCTCTATCAGTGGTCTTCCAACCCTCCCGGGTTGACCTCCACCTCCCGGATCGACCCTGCTCCAACTCCTCGGATCAAAGTTTTGCAGGGTTGCCAAATTTCATTTTTTTTCATATTAATGTTATATCTCGGAGGGTGCGCTCCAGTTCCTCGAATCAACATTCCCCCCAACTTAAGTTTGCCTTTAGTTTAAGATCTTTTTGAGTCCACAGAAATATAATTACTTTTCAGTTTGTATCTTTTGTAATTTTTGTGGTTAATCTCAACGCCCTCAAATACTTATCTCCTTCTCTATACTTTTATGTCCTACTTTTATTATTCCCGCTTTTATTGTGCGTAATAACCACTGTACGGTCTTATTTATGTCTTTGTATATATAATAACATAGCTGATATTGGCCATATAAGGTACATTGGACGGTCTGACCACATAATTAGTATTTAGGCTTTTATTAATAAAAAACATTGTAAAGAAACAAATTTTTATCAATCTCTCATTTTTTACATAATATATACAATGCTTCAAACATAGGTATACAATGGTTGAAAACATTACACCACAAAGTAATATTAAAAGAAGATATATTACAAACACATAGTGTCATTACGAAACATCTTTTAAATACTTTCTTCAAGAATACATGTCATTATTTCAGTCACAAAGAGGAATTATATACAAGTTTTAATTTTCTTCATAATGAGACATGCAACTTTTATCCTTTCTAGTAGGACACATTACACATTGTTTTTATTAACAAGCTGAATATTATCCTAGTTCATTTTTTTTTCGTTTAGATGCTGGAATATCAGGTGTCCATAGGCCAAGGAATGTTTGGTAGCAGTATGATATATTTTGTCGTCAGAGGCCGACAATCCTCTGTTTTAATCTTTTCTGTAAACATCTCACCGTCCACATTACTGATAGACTTACAGTTGAATAATTCCTTATCAACTTTAGACAAAACATTTTTGTAACATGCGCGTGAGATAACAATGGCATGAGATGGGATACTCATGGCTCTACTGACGGTATTTGTTCTTCTATTTATCTACACACAATACATTTTTGCTTTGAGAAATACTAATTCACTAATATTATAATCACTCATTTCAGATTTCAATCATCCTAACTCTCCTTTCCGACTATATTATCATACAATGGATGATCGCGGAGAAATTTGAGGAGTCCAGATATCCTAGCAATGGTTCTCTTTTTAACTCACTATACAAATCCTTACATTCCAGAATGAAAATATAAGAATCAATAACGGTATATAATACGTCATCTCCATAATGCTGTTTTAACACTTTGTAACAAAAATAATACAATTTCTTTTTAGCAATCTCAAGAATCTGAAAACCGAGATAAAGCGGTTGATTAACTTCTAATTTTGGTTTGGTGAATGTGTAGATCATTCTATCCTGGTTCAAACATAATATTTTTCAGCTCTAACAAATGCTCTCTCATCCTTTATATATCTATAAGACTCACCATACTTTGTGATATTAAGTAATGATTTGCCATAAATGGCGTTATTGGTCAGTTTGAAAGCATTGGGGCATTGTGTGGCCGTTCTCTGTTCAATATTGGTTTTAATGAATGGCTCTAAAAATTGATCGTGTTTGTATTCATATACTGCATGTACCTTTTCCACCTCCAACCCAAGATCCATTAAAAGTTGTAGCCAATTCCAAACTCACTAATTTAGAATTAGTTTTTGGTAAATTTCTTCCTTCGTTTTTCAATATACTTTCACAATATGGTGATATATGCGATAATATGAAGGGGAGTTGATGTGTGCGCTTACCTACTTCAGGATGCAGCGGGTTGGTATCACATTCAATCCAATAATCCTTTTCGCCCTCACTTGAAACATCGCTTAATCCTGCATCGAGGAAAGCTATTTTTTCTTCAAAAGATAATTTTCTTATTCCCTTCTGCGGAAGGGCTTCAACCATGGCACTGCCATAGAGTCAATTAAAGTCCAAATATAAAATATGGGTACCCATCCCACTCTCAACATCAAAATTGAGATTGATTAAGGGATTATCTGGTTTGGTATACTGGTTGATTGTACATGTGAATCCCCCTCTGAGATTCCTTTATATTAAGTCATATAATTCATGGGAATGTATCGTATCCAATTTGACTTTAGTTTTTAACGAGAATGAATCCCAACTGAAAGAGGGTAAACTGTTAACCACCATTGTATAAATATCTCTGAGTGTTTAACACCATTCCATGAAGACATCATGAAGACATCCAGGTAGACTCCAGGTAGACATCCAGGTAGACTCCAGGTAGACTCCAGGTAGGTAGAACAATCCGACATCTGTCTTTAGATACAGCATCAAGTAATCTAGTGTCTTGCAATTTCCCAGCTGGAATATTTTCAAGGCATGTTCATAATCCTCCTGGCTAATTTCACTATTTCTCAATGAATTAAAAAGAAATTCTTTACTCGATAGCTTTGTTTCATAGAGTCTCTTCAAACTATCAATATAATCGTAGCATAAGACCTGTTTTCCTTTGCACAATTATGGCAACACTTCCTTGGGCACATCTTTCGGTATAACCTCAGTATATTTCAATAATTTGCCGACCTTGATATGTTGATCGGCCAAATTCGAAAGAGAACGATTTAAGAAACTCAGAGAGTCTTGAAACCTAACACTGCCTATGTCCACTCAAAAATTTGAGTCCTTGTTTAGAATGAAGTTCAGTTTCTTATTTATCAACTGTCAATTACTCCTAAATCGTACGACATGTTATGACAAAAAAAAGTAATAACTTATCTCTCTTATCCTTACATTGCAAATTGCAACGAACACAATATGCACCAATATAGTTATTGAATTTGAAGGCGTGATCATGGTGCCTGTGCTTGTTTCTGGTGTCTGAGAAGGGGGTACCGCATAATTCACACTTGCTTTGCGAATCGAATCTCACCTTATCCTCCTCTATTATATTGATATCGTAATACAGTCTTCTACTCTTTATTCCGCTCCATTCTCCATTGACATTTAAAATGAAATGGTTGGCTTGAGCATACCTCAAGTGTCACAGAGTTAATTCTTTCTAGGCAGAGGTTCGGATCCGTGTTGTTTAGGATATCTTCCCAGCTTGTTTCATTTAAGATATGGTTGACTTCATTCCACCGTATTGAAGTTGAATTTGGTGAAGGCACCTTCCTAACTGGTCACCTTTTGCTTGTCAGGAGCCCTGCGTATACCTGTCTGTACCTCTGTTATGTTGTGATCTGACTGTATTGTCTTTGATACTGTTATATTTCGTATCAGATCATCATTATTGGTGAAGATGATTTCCAGTGTATTTTCCAGTCTTGTTGGCTCTATTATTTGGTGGTTAAGGTGAATTTGTTGCAGAGATTTAATAGCTCATGTGTGTGTGAATTTTCGTCTTAGCTGCCTCCCGGGATGATCTCTGCTTAAACATTGTTTGCTATATTCCTCCACTTTAGGTGTCTTAAGTTGAAATCGCCCATTAGCAAGATGTTTGGGGCAGGAGTTGGGAGATTTTCCAGACAGTGGTCAATTTTGAGAAGCTGTTTCTGGAATTGCTGGGAAGTTGCACCCGGAGGCTTGTATACAACCACAATGACAAGGTTTTGGTTTTCGATCTTTACTGCCAAAACTTCAACTACAACATTTGAGGTGTTTAGTAGTTCTGAGTAAATGAGCGGCTCTGATATACATGCTAATCCCCACTTGTTGCCTGTTTACTCTGTGGTATCTAAATAGGTTATAACCTGGGATCCATATTTCATTGTCAAAGTGATCCTTTATGTGGGTCTCTGTGAAAGCCTCAAACATTGCGTTTGACTCTGTGAGCAGTCCCTTGATGAAAGGTATTTTGTTTTGTTTGTTGATGGCTTTAGACCATGTATGTTTGCAAAGGTAAATGCCGTCGTATTGATGGTATGTAGTGGGGATTTGCTTGCTGACACTAATATCTGTTGTTCTGGAGTGGAGGCCACTGATTGCGCCTCCACTCCAGAAGTGTTTTGAGTTGGTTTAAGATTTCTTTCATTTCTTGCCAGTTTTTTCTTTCCTGGTACTAAAAAAACCTCCATCTCTGGAGTGGGTGTGGCTTTCCTAGTTTGTTTCCCATGGTCTAGGTCAGTGATTCTCAACCAGGGGCAAATTTACCCCTTGGGGGTAAAAATTACATGGCTAAGGGTAAATATTTAATGTACCTGATAATTGAATAATAATTCAATATTCAATTTTTGACCTTCTTGTTTTTCTGTCCCATTATGATGGCGACAAATTTTGTATATGGTGTAAGGGGGTAAATAGAGAAATACATCAAGCAGAGGGTGTTAATGATGGAGGGAAAGTTGAGAATCCCTGGTCTAGGTAATCTGTGTCTTCTTGTCCCCTTTAGATGTGTGCCTGACAAAATATGTTGTAGCATACTGACAGGTGACACATTTCCGGGTAAAATAAATTGCAAGAAGAATTGCTTTCTCCTGTTGTCATGTGGGTGTGGCAATTTTTGGGATGGTCAAAATTGCACGTCCCACCTGTTTTTCCATATATTCCATGCCTGCAGATACCCAAGGCATAGAATTTACATAGATTGGATTTCTGTTTGCCCGGATCAGTGCCTCCACCAGTTTTTACTGGTAATGTATCAACACTATTCCCCGAAGCAACATTTCTTTTTATTCCATCATAACTATGTTTTTACCAGTTACATCACCAGGGCCACTATCTCCATCTTGTGCATTGTCCTCCAGGACATCACCAGCACCATCTGGTGCACTGTCCTCCAGGACATCACCAGCACCATCTGGTGCACTGTCCTCCAGGACATCACCAGCACCATCTGGTGCACTGTCCTCCAGGACATCACCAGCACCATCTGGTGCACTGTCCTCCAGGACATCACCAGCACCATCTGGTGCACTGTCCTCCAGGACAGCACCTACACCATCTGGTGCACTGTCCTCCAGGACAGCACCAGCACCATCTGGTGCACTGTCCTCCAGGACAGCACCAGCACTATCTGGTGCACTGTCCTCCAGGACAGCATCTACACCATCTGGTGCACTGTCCTCCAGGACAGCACCAGCATCATCTGGTGCACTGTTTTCCAGGACAGCACCAGCACCATCTGGTGCACTGTCCTCCAGGACAGCACCAGCACCATCTGGTGCACTGTCCTCCAGGACAGCACCAGCACCATCTGGTGCACTGTCCTCCAGGACAGCACCAGCACCATCTGGTGCACTGTCCTCCAGGACAGCACCAGCACCATCTGGTGCACTGTCCTCCAGGACAGCACCAGCACCATCTGGTGCACTGTCCTCCAGGACAGCACCAGCACCATCTGGTGCACTGTCCTCCAGGACAGCACCAGCACCATCTGGTGCACTGTCCTCCAGGACATCACCAGCACCATCTGGTGCACTGTCCTCCAGGACAGCACCAGCACCATCTGGTGCACTGTCCTCCAGGACAGCACCAGCACCATCTGGTGCACTGTCCTCCAGGACAGCACCAGCACCATCTGGTGCACTGTCCTCCAGGACAGCACCAGCACCATCTGGTGCACTGTCCTCCAGGACAGCACCAGCACCATCTGGTGCACTGTCCTCCAGCACAGCACCTGCACCATCTGGTGCACTGTCCTCCAGGACAGCACCAGCACCATCTGGTACACTGTCTTTTATGCCTGTATTCTTACAAGTACTCTCTACCAAGACAGCACAAGCACCAGGGGTTTCAGCCCTATCTGACCCACTCTTTATTTTCTCAGCTGTTATGCAAGACTGGTATGTTTTATAAGAAGGACTTTTATTGTTGGTGTTCATTTTTGCCACAGAAGTTATCTGTTGTCAATGAATTAAACTACAAGTTTCTGGCTGTACCTATCTAACCAGCACTTTACCACAGTCGCCTTGGACAACCATCCACCGCCAACGCCTCTTCTTGGCAAAATGCTAAACATGATCGGGATCCCGTCCTTTGACATAACTAAATCAATAGCTGCCTTGTAATTGACCATCATCTCTTCTCTCTCTCTTGCTTTTCCCGCTATCATTATCTCCAGCACTGAGACAGAGAATGGATGTGTTCCCATTATTTATCATTATGTTGTGTACCCTGTTAACTAATCACCCACACCTGCTCCGAGGAAACACCCTTTGTAATACCTTCTTATCCCTACTACAGAAAGCCCGGTCCATATATCGAATCTGGTAATCTCCAATAGCAAGAATATTTTTTTTTCTTATATGCTGAGGCATTTGTCCTACCTGACACCTTATCAACAACTTTGCCTCAGTCTTCCTCAGTTTCATCCTCTCACTTCTCGAAGCCACTTAACATTTATTACATCCAACATATTTCCCTTCGTTTTGTGTCCACCACTTCACACGCCTTACTACACTTACCATCATTCTTATACGAATGAGATTTTAATTTCTCATTATCGTCCCTAAGAACTCGAACCTCATCCTTAAGAACAAGAACAACATTCACTGTCTTGTGTTCAAGACTACACTTAGAATTCCTTGAGAAGGTCACACAGTTCAACACATACTCCCCTCAGGGAAGGTTCCTTGATGCTGGTGAGTGGCTCTTGATCTGGGGAATTGGATCTGTGATCCAGTTCCCACAGGCGCTGTATAATCCTACGGGTTTAGCGCTTCCCATTTTTTTATTATTATTAACACAAACTCACTTTATTAAACTTTGTTTTTGTCACATACTCTACTTGTTTGAATGTATGTGAAAAGTCTCTTTGTTTAGGTTCGTATTTGCAAAAATGCTGTTTAGTTTTCAATAACACTTTTTCTGTTGTAACCACTTGTGTACTGCCACTTTTCTGTTGTAACCACTTGTGTACTGCCACTTTCCTGTTGTAACCACTTGTGTACTGCTACTTTCCTGTTGTAACCACTTGTGTACTGCCACTTTCCTGTTGTAACCACTTGTGTACTGCCACTTTCCTGTTGTAACCACTTGTGTACTGCCACTTTTCTGTTGTAACCACTTGTGTACTGCCACTTTCCTGTTGTAACCACTTGTGTACTGCCACTTTTCTGTTGTAACCATTTGTGTACTGCCACTTTTCTGTTGTAACCATTTGTGTACTGCCACTTTTCTGTTGTAACCATTTGTGTACTGCCACTTTTCTGTTGTAACCATTTGTGTACTGCCACTTTTCTGTTGTAACCACTTGTGTACTGCCACTTTTCTGTTGTAACCATTTGTGTACTGCCACTTTTCTGTTGTAACCACTTGTGTACTGCCACTTTTCTGTTGTAACCACTTGTGTACTGCCACTTTTCTGTTGTAACCACTTGTGTACTGCCACTTTTCTGTTGTAACCACTTGTGTACTGCCACTTTTCTGTTGTAACCATTTGTGCACTGCCACTTTTCTGATGTAACCACTTGTGTACTGCCACTTTTCTCTTTCCATTCTATTCTTGACTTATATACACCGTTGTAGCTCCTGGCCCACAAAAAAGGTCTCTCGCTATGGTCAAACACAAGACACTCGGATAAATATTTAACCAAAATTTCCTCTTAAAAAAAATGCGGGATGGATTATTGACAAAGATTTGAAAACTGAAGTGAACTGGATCAGCACCAATGTATCTCAAGAATTTTATTTTTCCTATTTTCTCCATAACATTCTTCTATCCTTTATTTTTTAATTCTACGTTCGTCAGTATTTTTAACACTCCTTTGTAGGTACATTTTTTTTTTACACCGCTTTATAGTTGAGAGAACAATATAGTTTTTTTCCTCTGGGTCTTGCATGTTTTGCAGCGGCGCCGCCTCCACAATAAGAGTCGTGAGGGGGAGGCTCTTGTACGCGCTCTGTAAACATTGTTACGTTGCTATGGCCGCTGGCGTCAACACGGCACGCTACTAGTATGCTGGAGACCACGGCACTCTTCCAGAAGATATTGAAGATACTCCAGGCAGGCGACTGACAATTTTCCAGCAGAGGACAATGTTAAAACAGGTGACAACGTTCCAACAGACAAGTTCCAGCAGACGACAATTTTCCAACAGACAAGTTCCAATAGACAAGTTCCAGAAGACAGGTTCCAGCAGACGACAATTTTCCAACAGGCGACAACGTTCCAACAGACGACAACGTCTCAACAGAAGACAAGATTCCAACAGAAGACAAGTTCCAGCAGACGACAATTTTCCAACAGAAGACAACGTTCCAACAGAAGACAACGTTCCAACATAAGACAACGTTCCAACAGACGACAGCGTTCCAACAGAAGACAACGTTCCAACAAAAGACAAAGTTATAACAGACGACAGTGTTCCAACAGACGACAGTTTTCCAACAGAAGACAACGTTCCAACAGACGACAGTGTTCCAGCAGACGACAGTGCTCCAACAGACGACAAAGGTGCTTCACAAACATGTCGAGAAGACTATACTGTGTATGCAAATATACATCAATGTATACATGAATATATAAATCCCTCTATACACACATATATACATGTCTAACACAGTAAACAAGAAAAATATTGTGACAGTTAAATTATTGAAGAGGAGGAAGATGGAAGAGCGAGCAGCGTCCTCTGACCCCTCGTCTTGCTGTGTCAATCAGGAAGAAAAAAACTGGAGTATATTTCAAGTGTGTGGGGGGTGAGGCCCGTCATGCAGAGCGTGGAGGTGGGCACACAACCATTATTCTCACCCTTCTCAAGGCGACACCCATCTTGCCGTGCTCCTTCCTCATAGTAAAAGCAAAGAAAAAAACACATTACATGTTTGAATGTGAGACGGGAGAATTTACGACCCTGTCCGCAGTAGGAAAACACAAGTTATATTTTAAGTGGAACATTTTCACGAGGCTGGAGAAAGATGTAGTTGGTGGGGGGGGGGGGGTAGGGTCCATGGATTGAGCTAAACGTTTCGGCAAAGATCTAATTATAGCGTACATAAATAAGTTTATTCTTTATCACTGAAACAACACAATTACAATGCAAACCTTCGTTTGTTTGTTTTTTAAGATAAACCTGTGTTGAAAGTCTGAAGACGAACAGCAAAGAAATTTTTCCAATTCGAAAATGTCATTTCTGACACGCAAGCCTAAATGCAAAACCCAGGTAGCCACTATAAGTCTTCCCTGGTGATATCTTATAGTTTCTGTACATCTGTATCTGGCCTCACACATGCATGATTTGTCATTGGCACTTGTTGATTAGACACTTGGCCTGTTGTACTCACCTAATTGTGGTTGCAGGGGTTGAGTCATAGCTCCTGGTCCCGCCTCTTCATTGACCGCTACTCGGTCACTCTCCCTGCTCCATGAGGTTTATCATACCTCGTCTTAAAGCTATGTATGGATCCTGCCTCCACTACATCACTTTCCAGACTAATCAACTTCTGACACCTCTGTGACTGCAGTAGAACTTCCTAACATCCCTGTGACTCATCTGAGTCTTCAACTTCCAACTGTGACCCCTTGTTGCTGGGTCCCATATCTGGAACATCCTGTCTCTGTCCACCTTGTCGATTCCTCTCAGTATTTTATATGTCGTTATCACATTACCCCCATCCCTCCTGTCCTCCAGTGTCGTCAGGTCGATTTCCCTTAACTCCGGGACTAGTCTCGCTGCAAACCTTTGCACTTTCTCTAATTTACTGACGTGCTTGGCCAGTATGGGTTCCAAACTGGTGCTGCATACTCCAATATGGACCTGATGTACACAGTGTACAGGGTTCTGAACGATTTCTTGCTGTTTGATAGGCGCCCATATGCTGTATCAGTTATTTGGATGATGTGCGTCTCAGGAGATGTGCTCGATATTATGCTCACCCCAAGATCCTTTTCCTTGAGTGAGGTTTATAGTCTTTGGCCCCCTAGACTGTACTCTGTCTGCGGTCTTCTTTGCCTTTCCCAATCTTCATGACTTGCACTTGGTGGGGTTGAACTCCAAGAGCTAGTTTCTGAACCAGGCCTGCAGCCTGTCCAGATTCCTTTGTAGTCCTGCCTGGTCTTCCTCCGATTGAGTTCTCTTCATTACTTCCGTCATGTCATTCACATATACCAGAAACAGAACCGGTACTAGGACTGACCCCTGCGGAACCCCGCTCGCCACAGGCGCCCACTCTGACTCCTCGTCACGTACCATGACTCGCTGATGTCTTCCTATCAGGTATTCTCTGATCCATTGTAGTACCTTCCCTCTGTACTCACCTAGTTGTGGTTGCAGGGGTCGATTCAAAGCTCCTGGCCCCGCCTCTTCACTGTGTGTGTGTGTGTGTGTGTGTGTTGCTCCTGAGTAAGTGGTCTTGGTAATACAGTTGGGTAGCAGGTCACTCTGGTGGTCAGCGGTCAGAGGGTGGACACTCCTTGCATTGAATGACCGACTTGGGTTAAGTGCTTCACATTAAGTATATATATTAGTCCAGACTAGGGAGACAGTAATGTTTTTCTGTGTGTTTGGTGACCATAGCAGTGTTACCTGGATGTTGAGATAGATACAGTGGTCTGGTGTCAGGGTCATGAAGCAACTGATCTGCATGAAACAACTCACCTTGTTAATTATTAATGGATGGAGAGGAGGCAGTGATTTCATGCATTGGGTTGGGAGGTATAACATATAGAACATAACATATTTAGCTAAGAGTAAAGAAGAGCCAAATGTGAGTGTGTATGTGTGAGGGGCGTCAGGCAGTGGGTAGAATGAAAGGGGGTAAAACAGCTGGGATTGATGGTATCAAAACAGAAATGTTAAAAGCAGGTGGGGGATATAGTTTTGGAGTGGATGATGCATTTGTTCAATAAATGTGTAAAAGAGGGGAATGTACCTAAGGATTGGGAGGGAGTATTCATAGTTCCTTTATATAAAAGAAAGGGAGATAAACGAGTGTGTAAGCTTTATAGGGATATAAGCCTATTGAGTACACCATGTAAAGTGTATGGTAGAGTTATTATTGAAAAAATTAAGGGTAAGATGGAGAGCAGGATTGCAGATGAACAAGGAGGTTTTTGGATGGGTAGGGAGTGTGTTTACATTGAAGTATATAAGTGAACAGTATTTAGATAAGGGTGTGGCATATGATAGCGTGTATAGCAATGTAGCAGATGTTGCAAGTGTATGGAATAGAATATACGAATTTTTAGGGTGTGTAGGAGAGAGAAAGGGAGATTATTTCTCAGTAGAAGTAGGCCTTAGAAAGGGGTGCGTGATATCACAATGGTTATTTAACATATTTATAGATGGGGTTGTAAAGGAAGGGAATGCTCGGGTATTGGGGGAGAGGTGTGGGATTAAAATATTTAGAATCTAATAAAGTGGAAGTTGTCACAGTTGGATTTTGTCGATGGCACTGCGCTTTTCAGAGATTCTGAAGAGAAGTTGCAAAGGCTAGCAAATAAATTTGGGAGGGTACGTAAAAGAAGGAAATTAAATGATAACATAGGAAAGATCAGGGTGATGAGGGTTACAAAAAATTAGGTAATGAAAGATTGGATATTTGATTAGAAGGAAGGAGTATGGAGAAAGTGAATGTGTTCAGATATTTGGGAGTGGACTTGTCGGCAGATGGGTTTATGAAAGGCAAGGTGAATCATAGAGCAGACGAGGGGAAAATAGCGAATGGTGCATTGAGCAGTCTTTGTAGACAAAGAACGTTATTCATGGAGACAAAAATAGGAATGTATGAGAGTATAATGGTACTAACACTCACGTATGGGTGTTGTGGAAAATCAGGGAGTCTACTGATTTCCCGAACCGTTAGACCCCCTAAGTTGGGTTAGACATAGAGTAATTTAGCTTAGCACCTATGATTACATTTCAACCTACACAAATTGACAACAGCCCACTATGCCGGTGACCAGGCACAGCTACCCACACCGGGTACCAGGGCTTCAGTCACAAAAAAAAACCTGTTTAGGAGTAAAGAGGCAGACATCTAGCCTCTACCTAATTGTACAGATCTATTAATAATCTAGTTCCAGGGTGACTTACCCTACACTAGGCTAGTACACTGACGTAATCTGACATTCGTTAACACATTACAACGTGAATAAGTTCACACTTGACGGCCAACGTAAGGCCATAGGTGACACATTCCTTGTTACGAAGTCAGTATAGATAGTGACTTCAAAACTCTCAGATGTCCTTGCTGGAGCAATATAGACCCCCACATTCCACGAAAGTACCCATTAACAGTGTCATTAAGTACGCATCTCTTGTACGTTGTTGGGGCTGACCAGTGTAAAGGGTCTTACCACAGCCTCCAGCTCACCAGAGATGCAACTATACCTGCAAACGGCTTACTACACTGCCCTTTGTGAACTAGAGGTAAGAATTCAGTTATCTAGAAATGGGATGGCAGGTTTCTTGGGCTGAATCTCACTGTACCCCGTGGAATGGTGGCAAAAGCTCTGGCTTCACACGTTGAGGGTCCGGGTTCGATTCCCGGCGAAGGGGTGGAAACATCGGACGTGTTTCCTTACACCGGTTGTCTATGTTCACCCATCAGTAAAATGGGTACCTGGGTGTTAGTCGACTGGTGTGGGTCGCATCCTGGGACAAAACTGACTTAATTTGCCCGAAATGCTCTGCATAACAAGCGGCTTTCTATATAGTAGTATGTCACTGATGTCAGCTAGGCCTGTGTACCTTGTACATGTACTTGTAGTAAATAAAGATATATTATTTATTATTATTATTATTATTATTATTATTATTATTATTATAATGGCTAGACTGGATCACAAACTAATCAGTCATACCCCATATATACCCTCTATTCTACACAGGTGTGAAGCATGGCTGAGAAGGAGTTATTGAGGAGGTTTGGACATTTAGAGAAGATCGAGAAAAACATGATGACTTGGAGGATGTATAAATCTGTAGTGGACAGGAGGGGTAGGGGTCGTCCTAGGAAAGGTCGAAGGAGGGTAAAGGAGGTTTTGTATGTGAGGGGTTTGGACACCCAGCAGGCGTATGTGAGCATGTTAGATAGGAATGGAGGCAAGCTTTTTTTATGACTTGACATGCTGTTGGAGTGTGAGCAATGTAACATTTATGAGAGGATTCATGGAAACCGGTTAGCTGGACTTGAGTTCTGGAAGTGGGAATTACAGTGCCTGCACTCTGAAGGAGGGGTGGGAATACTACAGTTTGGAAGGGCCTATGAGCTGTATTGTCGGCGCGCCTCTGGCAAGATGGTGATGGCAAGAACGATGGTGAAAGTTCCTTCTTTTTCTGGTCACTTTTTTAAGTATGAAACGGCCGCTATGTTAAACAATCGAAAATCAATGCAGGCATTTTAGTTTACAAATAAATCTTATTCTCTATGAAAATTAATCTTGATAAAATAAACTGACTCACCAAAAGACTTTATGTTTTCAGGGAATCACATCCCGTCCCCAGAACTTATGTTTACAAGGTTCAGGGAATCACATCCCGTCCCCAGAACTTATGTTTACAAGGTTCAGGGAATCACACATCCCGGCCCCAGAACTTATGTTTTCAAAATTCAGGGAATCACACATCCCGTCCCCAGAACTTATGTTTACAAGGTTCAGGGAATCACATCCCCGCCCCAGAACTTATGTTTTCAAGGTTCAGGGAATCACATCCCGGCCGCAGAACTTATGTTTACAAGGTTCAGGGAATCACATCCCCGCCCCAGAACTTATGTTTTCAAGGTTCAGGGAATCACATCCCGGCCCCAGAACTTAGAAAGTAAATGTTATAAAATAAGAACTGTTAATAAAGCCACTGGAAACTAAACAAAATTATACTAAAGGTAATTTTTTTTTTCAAGTTTATCTGTCGCTTACATAAACAGCAGTGCAGCCATGGGTATCACACTCACATGAGTGGCGAGTAGTACCTCCATGGATGACACATGGGTATCACACTCACATGAGTGGCGGTTAGTACCTCCATGGATGACACATGGGTATCACACATGAGTGGCGAGTAGTACCTCCCTGGATGACACATGGGTATCACACTCACATGAGTGGCGGGTAGTACCTCCCTGGATGACACATGGGTATCACACTCACATGAGTGGCGGGTAGTACCTCCCTGGATGACACATGGGTATCACACTCACATGAGTGGCGGGTAGTACCTCCCTGGATGACACATAGGTATCACACTCACATGAGTGGCGGGTAGTACCTCCCTGGATGACACATTGGTATCACACTCACATGAGTGGCGGGTAGTACCTACCTGGATGACACATGGGTATCACACTATCATGAGTGGCGGGTAGTACCTCCCTGGATGGCACATGGGTATCACACTCA
>WNWK01017546.1:0-42202 GCA_009830355.1 Cherax destructor | reverse complement strand
TAGGCATTGCTGTCTTGGTTTAAGGTTGCTGCTTACCATCACCCCCAAGTCCTTCTCGCAATCTGTATGGCTAAGTTCTACATTATTTAACTTATAAGTGCTTGGGTTATGGACACTCCCGAGCTTTAGAACTTTGCATTTATCTACATTGAACTGCATCTGCCATTTTTCTGACCAGGAATTGAGTTTGTCTAAATCCTCTTGTAGTTCACTGACATCTACGTCTGAATCGATTATCCTACCTATCTTCGTGTCATCAGCGAATTTGCTCATATCACTAGAAATTCATAAGAACATAAGAACATAAGAAAGGAGGAACACTGCAGCAGGCCTGTTGGCCCATACTAGGCAGGTCCTTCACAATCCGTCCCACTAACAGAATATTTGCTCAACCCAATTTTCAATGCTACCCAAGAAATAAGCTTTGACAATTCTACCCACTCATGCGCGAGTCCCACTCAAATCCAACCCCTCTCACTCATGAATTTATCCAACCTAAATTTGAAACTACCCAAGGTCCTAGCTTCAATAACCCTACTAGGCAGACTGTTCCACTCATCAACTACCCTATTTCCAAACCAATACAGTGGACCCTCGGTTAACGAATACCCCGGAAATCGTGCAATTATGTAAGTATAATTTTGTAAGATCTTGTGGAAGTGTATTTTTGGGGGTTTGAAATACACTAACCTACGTGAAATTTTTCCTTAAGGGAGTAAATTCGTTCGGTAATGGCACTTGAGCAGAATTCAGGAGTGAAGTTTTTACGAAACTCGGGGGTCCACTGTACTTTCCTATATCCTTTCTAAATCTAAACTTATCTAACTTGAATCCATTATTGCGGGTTCTCTCATGGAGAGATATCTTCAAGACCTTATTTATATCCCCTTTGTTAATACCCATTTTCCACTTGTATACCTCGATCATGTCTCCCCTCATTCTACGTCTTACAAGTGAATGTAATTTAAGGGTCTTCAATCTTTCTTCGTAAGGAAGACTTCTAATGCTATGTATTAATTTAGTCATTCTACGCTGAATGTTTTCTAACGAATTTATGTCCATTCTGTAATATGGAGACCAAACTAGCTGCGTAATCTAGGTGAGGCCTTACTAATGATGTATAAAGCTGTAATATAACCTCTGGACTTCTGTTGCTAACACTTCTTGATATAAATCCCAGTAATCTATTTGCCTTATTACGTACGCTTAGGCATTGCTGTCTTGGTTTAAGGTTGCTGCTTACCATCACCCCCAAGTCCTTCTCGCAATCTGTATGGCTAAGTTCTACGTTATTTAACTTATAAGTGCTTGGGTTATGGACACTCCCGAGCTTCAGAACCTTGCATTTATCTACATTGAACTGCATCTGCCACTCAAAACCTTATTTATATCCCCTTTGTCAATACCCATCTTGTTAAATTAGACACATATGCAACACTTGGGTATCCCCATCGAGGAAACGCCCCGCCACACAGTGGCCTCATCAGTCCAATACAAAGAAGAAAGTAGTAATAAAAGGAGGAGTTTGAGGTAATCAGTCCCTCGGCCTGGAGTCGATGTGTTCAGTCCATCAATCTTGAAGAAAATACAACATAAGGCAAATAGAAGTTGCTTATATACTGTAGACAGGTGAGATGAAGCAGGAGGAGGCAGGTCATAGTGGTATCAACCACTAGTCGAAGTAAGTCCATGTCCAAAGGTTTGGACAAATGTTGAAGAATCCCTTTGTATCAAGATCCCAAGAAGTTGCTGTGTCAGACAGGATGTAGATGAATGTTTCAGAGAACCGACAAGCTGCCAAACCAGACACATATGCAACACTTGGGTATATACCCAAGTGTTGCATATGTGTCCAACCCAACAACCCGTCAGTTCTCCGAACCACCCAAATACCCATCTTCCACTTATACACTTTGATCATGTCTTCCCTCATTCTTTGTCTTACAAGTGAATGTAAATTAAGAGACTTCAATCTTTCTTCATAAAGAAGATTTCTAATGCTATGTATTAATTTAGTCATTCTACACTGGATGTTTTCTAACAAATTTATATCCATTCTGTAATATGGAAACCTGGTTAGCCGGACTTGAGTCCTGGAAACGGAAAGCACAAGGCCCGCACCCTAAAGGAGGGGTTTTGGGATATTGGCAGTTTGAAGGGACTTCTAAACTGTCATATCTGAGCACCTCTGCCTGGAGATACCTGGAGAGAGCCCCAGGGGCCAACGCCCCAGGGGCCAACGCCCCCGCGGCCCGGTCCGCGACCAGGCCTCATGGAGGCCTGAGTGATTATGTATAAGTTATAGTGAAAGTGCTGAATGACGATGAAAGTCTTTTCTTTCTATTTGGGTCCTTCCCTCCCCCGGGTCACCCCGCCTCGGTGGGAAGCGGCCAACGTGTCAAAAAAAATTGGGTAAGACACAAGCAAGCCCACACAGAGAGAACAATACAGAAGAAGAGTTCTGTATATGTAGATAAATTATTCAACACTTGGGCACCTTCACTGCGGAAACACCCCACCACACACTGGCTCCACCAGCCCAACACAAAGAAGAATAGTGAAGACCAGAAGGAAACCGAGGTAATCAGTCCCTCAGCCTGGAGTCAAATACATCAACCTCAGGTTGAGGGACCAACCCCCAAACTCCCTCCCCCTCCGATCCCCACCACTCCCCGCACCGGACCGATGAAGCCACTGTGCGGCGAAACGCCCGACAACAAAGACACCCAAGTGTTGCACAAGTGTCCAATTTATCAGTTCTGCATACACTGGTCCCACACAGTGGCTCTGAAGAGCAAAATATATAATACTCATGTTATCCTGTTTCGCTGTCTCCATCTGCGTCCATTTTTCCCATTAGCCAGTGTTTATTGGACTTCTATGTATATACTACTTGGATAACTTGAAAATACTTACACACAACCAACAGAGTACTACAAGGTCATTTATATATATTATAAACAACAACGGGCCCAAAACCGATCCCTGAGGAACGCCACTTGTTACAGATCCTCACTCCGATTTAACCCCATTTATGCACACCCTCTGCTTCCTATTGATGAGCCATGACTCGATCCATGACAACACTTTTCCCCCCAATGCCATGAGCAGCCACTTTCTTTAACAGTCTCTGATGTGGTACTCTATCAAAAGCCTTACTAAAATCCAAATAAACAATATCGAATTCTTTATCATGATCAACTGCCTCAAAAGCCTTACTGAAAAAAGTTAATAAATTAGTTAGGCAGGAACGGCCCCTGGTGAATCCATGTTGAGTATCATTAATCAAATTATGCCTATCGAGATGGCTTCTTATGTTATCAGCTATAATCGACTCTAATAATTTGCCTACAATTGATGTTAGACTTATTGGGCGGTAATTTGATGGTAACGACTTGTCCCCTGCTTTAAAAATAGGAATTACATTAGCCATCTTCCACGTATCTTGTTTATGCCCATCATCCACTTGTATACCTCGATGATATCTCCCCTCATTCTACATCTCTCCAGAGAGTGGAGATTCAATGCTCTAAGTCTATCTTCATACGGGAAATTTCTTATACTGTAAATCATCTTAGTCATTCTTCTTTGTTTGTTCTCCAATGAATCTATATCCATCCTGTAGTAAGGAGACCAAAACTGAGCTGCATAATCCAAATGAGGTCTCACTAGTGATGTATAGAGCTGTAAAATAACTTTTGGACTTCTGTTGCTTATACTTCTTGAAATAAATCCTAGTAATCTGTTAGCCTTATTGCGCACACTTAGGCACTGTTGTCTTGGCTTTAGATTCAGCTTACCATGATTCCCAAGTCTTTTTCACATTCTGTATGATCAAGCTCTACTTCACCTAGTTTATAAATTCGAGGGATATTTTCATTACCAAGGAATAGTACCTCACACTTGTCCACATTGAACTTCATCTGCCACTTTTCAGACCAAGACATTAATTCAAATTGGATAAGTTTAGATTTAGAAAGGATATAGGAAAATATTGGTTTGGAAATAGGGTAGTTGATGAGTGGAACACTCTGGGAATTTAGAATTTAACGACTTCTTAGAAGTAGTTCAAGATTGTTTTTTGAAGCAGTTTGTGACAGAACCTACAAGCGGAAATAACCTGCTTGACTTAGTTCTGGCAAACAAGGAAACCCTTGTTAATAATTTAGAAATTACAGAGGAACTCGGCGCAAGCGACCACAAATCAATTACCTTTGGCATTGAATGGAAGTTTCATAGTAGGAATAACTCAGTAACGGTCCCAGATTTTCGCTTAGCAGATTACAATGGACTTAGAGAACACTTATCATCTGTGGACTGGGGTAATGAAGATAGCTATCAATATGACAGTTTTCTGAACACTATACATGCGCCCAAAGAACATTTATCCCATATAAAGAAATTAGATCGAATAGAAATGACCCAAAATGGATGAATAATATGCTCAAATATCTTTTAGGGCAGAAGAAAGGAATTTATAGGCGTATCAAAAGAGGTGACGGTCATCTTATGAATCAGTATATAGACATTAAGAGGGACGTTAAAAAGGGGATAAGAAAAGCTAAACGGGACTACGAAATTAAAGTTGCTAGGGATTCGAAAACTAACCCAAAAAGTTTTTTCCAGGTGCATAGAACAAAAGTTAGAGATAAGATAGGTCCCCTTAAAAATAATTATGGGTATCTTTCTGACAAAGAGAATGAAATGTGCTCTATTTTTAATAATTAATTTCACTCAGGAAGACACTAATAATATCCCAAGAATTAGGTATTTTAGTGGGCCTGAAGAAGATAAATTATGTAGTATCACAGTCACTAGCGAAATGGTTATCAAACAGATAGACCGTTTGAAGCAAAATAAATCGCCAGGTCGTGATGAGCTTTTTTCAAGGGTTCTTAAGGAATGCAAAATGGAACTCTGTGAACCCTTAACTAACATTTTTAACCTATCTCTTCAAACAGGTGTAGTGTCTGATACGTGGAAGATGGCTAATGTAATTCCTATTTTTTAAGCAGGGGACAAGTCGTTACCATCAAATTACCGCCCAATAAGTCTAACATCAATTGTAGGCAAATTATTAGAGTCGATTATAGCTGATAACATAAGAAGCCATCTCGATAGGCATAATTTGATTAATGATACTCAACATGGATTCACCAGGGGCCGTTCCTGCCTAACTAATTTATTAACTTTTTTCAGTAAGGCTTTTGAGGCAGTTGATCATGATAAAGAATTCGATATTGTTTATTTGGATTTTAGTAAGGCTTTTGATAGAGTACCACATCAGAGACTGTTAAAGAAAGTGGCTGCTCACGGCATTGGGGGAAAAGTGTTTTCATGGATCGAGTCATGGCTCACCAATAGGAAGCAGAGGGTGTGCATTAATGGGGTTAAATCTGAGTGGGGATCTGTAACAAGTGGCATTCCACAGGGATCGGTTTTGGGCCCGTTGTTGTTTATAAAATATATAAATGACCTTGACGAGGGAATTACTAGTGATATGAGTAAATTCGCTGATGACACGAAGATAGGTAGGATAATCGATTCAGACGTAGATGTCACGGAACTTCAGGATGATTTAGACAAACTCAATTCCTGGTCAGAAAAATGGCAGATGCAGTTCAATGTAGATAAATGCAAAGTTCTAAAGCTCGGGAATGTTCATAACCCTAGCACCTACCAGCTTAATAATGTTGAACTCAGCCGTACAGAATGCGAAAAGGATTTGGGGGTGGTCTGTTCTTATCTCCAGAGGTGGTCTGTTCTTAGCTCAGAGAGGACGTGTCTAGGGTTCTCTGTGGACTGAACCACTTTTGCTCTGTGAAGTGAACCAAGATGCCGTCCATTGAGCAACTTTACCAGCAGCTTAAGGGGGAATTGAGGGTAGCGAAGCTTGAGATTCAGCGATTGACGGAGGAAAACAAGAGGATTCGTAGTAGTCCTCCTGTTGTGAGTCCTCAGGTCAAGAAGGGAACCTGGGCAGTGGCCGGACTTCAAGGAACGAAGTTGAAGATCAAGAAAACGAATGGAGAGTTAGAAACGATGAAGAAGAAAGAGACTGCTGTGGAAACATCGAATGCCTTCTCCGTGCTACCCGATGAATGTGAGTCGACTACTGGGAACGTCACGACGAACGACACAAAGGAAGGTAAAAACATTGTTGTTGTTGGGGATAGCCAGGTTAGGTATATGGATAGGGCATTCTGCTTGAAGGATAAGAGTAGGAGACAGAGGGTTTGCTTTCCTGGGGCTGGGATGGAGGATATTGTTAGCCGGCTTGAACACATCATGAACGGTAATGGGATCAATCCTATTATCTGCCTCAGTGCTGGAGGCAATGATGTAGGCAAGCGTAGAAGTGAGGATTTAGTTAGAAGGTACAGGACAGCAATAGACATAATTAGGAAGAAGGGGGGGCGCCCTGTTATATGTGGCATTTTGCCAAGAAGGAGTGTTGGAAATGAATGGCTGTCCAGAGCGATTGGTATAAATTGCTGGCTGGACAAACACTGTAAGGATAATGCAGTCCCATTCATTGACAACTGGGACCACTTCTATGGCCGAAATGACATGTATGCCAGGGATGGGGTTCACTTATCCAGGGCAGGTGTAGAATTTCTCTCTAGCTCAGTTGAGGATGTTGTTAGGATTTTAAACTAGGATTAGTTAGAGGTATGGGTTTAGGAATGGTGAATAGTGAGGGTCAAAATATTGATTCAGGCTTTGACATCATAAATCCTAACAATAACAGTAATCGAGTAACACAGGGTAAAAATAGTAACAGAAATTGTGTAAAACAAAAGCTGAATATGAAAAAGGTTCACAAGAAGATACATCTCAATGTATTTTACACTAACTGTCGAAGCGCCAGAAATAAAATTAACGAATTACGTTTGGTTGCATGTGCTGGGAACTTTGATGTCATTGCAATAACTGAAACATGGTATAATATAAAGAGTCGGGATATGATTGCAGAGTATCATATTCAGGGGTTTAAGTTGTTCCATGTAGATAGATATAATGGGAAAGGGGGTGGAGTTGCATTATATGTACGAGAAAATATAAATTGCTGCATAAAAACAGGCATAAAAATAGATGGATCATTAACAGAATCTGTTTGGGTAGAGTTTCTAGAAGGTCAAGAAAAACTGATTGTAGGTGTAATATACCGACCTCCAGGCTTGGATCACGATAGAGGGAGACTTCTTTGGGACGAAATTGTTAGGGCTTCTAGACACAATAACGTAGTGATAGTAGGGGATTTTAACTTTAGTCAAATTGACTGGACTTCTTTGACCGGTAATCTGGAGTCCAGTGACTTTATGGAAGTAGTTCAGGACTGTTTTCTGAAGCAGTGTGTGACGGAGCCTACCAGAGGTAATAATTTGCTCGACCTAGTCTTGTCAAATAAAGAAACCCTTGTAAATAATCTGGAGATCACTGAAGAGCTTGGCGCAAGTGATCACAAATCCATTACTTTTAATATTACCTGGGAGTACGAGAATAGGGATAATACGGTAAAAGTTCCTGATTTTCGTTCTGCCGACTATACTGGACTTAGAGAACACCTGTCTAATCTCGACTGGGGTAATCTAGCTAACGATTACGATGGGATCTGCGTTTATGATTTTTTCTTAATAATGTACAACGTGCACAGAGTATATTTATTCCCCAGAGAGAATTTAGGTCAAATAATAACGATCCCAAATGGATTAACAGGAGGCTAAAACATCTATTAGGGGAGAAAAGAGGAATTTATAGGCGCATCAAAAGAGGAGATGTTAACCTTATTGACCAATATGTTCAGTTGAAAAGAGAAGTAAAAAAGGGATTAGAAAGGCTAAACGTGACTATGAGATTAAGGTTGCTAATGAATCAAAGACTAATCCAAAAGGGTTCTTTCAAGTGTATAGGACGAAGGTGAGGGAAAAGGTAGGACCTCTGAAAATTGGGAATGGACAGCTGACGGATAACGAACTGGAAATGTGTTCTCTATTTAATGACTATTTTTTGTCAGTCTTTACACAAGAAGACGTAAATGAGATTCCAGAAATTAACAATTATTCAGTTCCTGAAGAATTCAAGTTAACTAATATTACTGTCACGAGGGACATGGTTATCAAACAGATAGATAAACTGAAGCAAAATAAGTCCCCGGGACCCGACGAGTTGTTTTCCAGGGTACTTAAAGAATGCAAGATGGAACTTAGTCAGCCATTAACAAATGTGTTTAATACGTCCATCCTAACTGGTATTGTGCCAGAGATGTGGAAGATAGCTAATGTAGTTCCTATATTCAAATCAGGGGATAAGTCAATTCCATCAAATTACCGTCCAATAAGCCTCACATCTATAGTAGGCAAATTATTAGAATCAATTATAGCTGATATTATTAGAAGTCACCTTGAAGAACATAATTTGATTAATGAATCTCAGCATGGGTTCACGAGAGGTCGTTCCTGCCTAACAAATTTACTGACGTTTTTCAATAAAACATTTGAGGCAGTAGACAGTGATAAAGAATATGATATAGTTTACTTGGATTTCAGTAAGGCCTTCGATAGAGTACCTCACAAGAGACTCTTAAGAAAGGTGGCAGCTCATGGTATAGGAGGTAAAGTTCTAGCATGGATAGAGGCATGGCTTACCAATAGAAAGCAGAGAGTTTCCATTAATGGGGTCAAATCTGAATGGGGATTAGTCACTAGTAGCGTTCCACAAGGATCAGTTTTAGGCCCATTGTTGTTCATATTTTACATAAATGACCTTGATGAAGGAATTGCAAGTGACATGAGTAAATTTGCTGATGATACAAAAATAGGCCGTATGATTCATTCTGAGGAGGATACCAGTGAACTCCAGGAGGATTTGGACAAATTAATGTCTTGGTCTCAAAAGTGGCAGATGAAATTCAATGTGGACAAGTGTAAGGTACTAGTCCATGGTAATGAAAATATCCCTCGAATTTATAAACTAGGTGAAGTAGAGCTTGATCATACAGAATGTGAAAAAGACTTGGGAGTCATGGTAAGCAGGAATCTAAAGCCAAGACAACAGTGCCTAAGTGTGCGCAATAAGGCTAACAGATTACTAGGATTTATTTCAAGAAGTATAAGCAACAGAAGTCCAAAAGTTATTTTACAGCTCTATACATCACTAGTGAGACCTCATTTGGATTATGCAGCTCAGTTTTGGTCTCCTTACTACAGGATGGATATAGATTCATTGGAGAACATACAAAGAAGAATGACTAAAATGATTTACAGTATAAGAAATCTCCCGTATGAAGATAGACTTAGAGCGTTGAATCTCCACTCTCTGGAGAGACGTAGAATGAGGGGAGATATCATCGAGGTGTACAAGTGGATGATGGGCATAAACAAAGGAGATATTAATAAAATACTGAGGATATCGAACCAAGTAAGAACCAGAAATAACGGATTTAAATTGGATAAATTTATATTTAGAAAGGACATAGGCAAGTACTGGTTTTCGAACAGAGTTGTAGATGCGTGGAACAATCTTCCGAGTACTGTGATAGAGGCTAGGACCTTGGGTGGCTTTAAAAAAGAGATTGGACAAATATATGAGTGGGAGGGGCTGGGTTTGATTTGTGTCGTGAGTACGGGAATAAATTCTTAGGTAGTAGTGGTTTTGATAAGGACCTGCCTTGTATGGGCCAGTAGGCCTTCTGCAGTGTTCCTCCATTCTTATGTTCTTATGTTCTTATGTTATGGTAAGCAGCAACCTCAAACCAAGTCAGCAATGCCTAAGAGTAAGAAATAACACAAATAGATTACTGGGATTTATATCAAGAAGTGTAAGCAACAGAAGTCCAGCGGTTATATTACAGCTTTATACATCATTAGTAAGGCCTCATCTAGATTATGCAGCTCAGTACTTGCCTATGTCCTTTCTAAATCTAAATTTATCCAATTTAAATTCGTTATTTCTGCTTCTTACTTGGTTCGATATCCTCAGTATTTTATTAATATCTCCTTTGTTTATGCCTATCCATGCACTTGTATCCTCGATGATATCTCCCCTCATTCTACATCTCTCCAGAGAGTGGAGATTCAATGCTCTAAGTCTATCTTCATACAGGAGATTTCTTATACTGTAAATAATCTTAGTCATTCTTCTTTGTATGTTCTCCAATGAATCTATATCCATCCTGTAGTAAGGAGACCAAAACTGAGATGCATAATCCAAATGAGGTCTCACTAGTGATGTATAGAGCTGTAAAATAACTTTTGGACTTCTGTTGCTTATACTTCTTGAAATAAATCCTAGTAATCTGTTAGCCTTATTGCGCACACTTAGGCACTGTTGTCTTGGCTTTAGATTTCTGCTTACCATGATTCCCAAGTCTGTTTCACATTCAGTATGATCAAGCTCTACTTCACCTAGTTTATAAATTCGAGGGATATTTTCATTACCAAGGACTTGTACCTTACACTTGTCCACATTGAACTTCATCTGCCACTTTTCAGACCAAGACATTAATTCAAATTGGATAAGTTTAGATTTAGAAAGGATATAGGAAATTATTAGTTTGGAAATAGGGTAGTTGATGAGTGGAACAGTCTGGGAATTTAGAATCTAACGACTTCTTAGAAGTAGTTCAAGATTGTTTTTTGAAGCAGTTTGTGACAGAACCTACAAGGGGAAATAACCTGCTTGACTTAGTTCTGGCAAACAAGAAAACCCTTGTTAATAATTTAGAAATTACAGAGGAACTCGGCGCAAGCGACCACAAATCAATTACCTTTGGCATTGAATGGAAGTTTCATAGTAGGAATAACTCAGTAACGGTCCCAGATTTTCGCTTAGCAGATTACAATGGACTTAGAGAACACTTATCATCTGTGGACTGGGGTAATGAAGAGAGCTATCAATATGACAGTTTTCTGAACACTATACATGCTGCCCAAAGAACATTTATCCCATATAAAGAAATTAGATCGAATAGAAATGACCCAAAATGGATGAATAATATGCTCAAATATCTTTTAGGGCAGAAGAAAGGAATTTATAGGCGTATCAAAAGAGGTGAGGGTCATCTTATGAATCAGTATATAGACATTAAGAGGGACGTTAAAAAGGGGATAAGAAAAGCTAAACGGGACTACGAAATTAAAGTTGCTAGGGATTCGAAAACTAACCCAAAAATTTTTTTCCAGGTGTATAGAACAAAAGTTAGAGACAAGATAAGTCCCCTTAAAAATAATTATGGGTACCTTACTGACAAAGAGAATGAAATGTGCTCTATTTTTAATAATTATTTTCTCTCGGTTTTCACTCAGGAAGACACTAATAATATCCCAAGAATTTGGTATTTTAGTGGGCCTGAAGAAGATAAATTAAGTAGTATCACAGTCACTAGCGAAATGGTAATCAAACAGATAGACCGTTTGAAGCAAAATAAATCGCCAGGTCCTGATGAGCTTTTTTCAAGGGTTCTTAAGGAATGCAAAATGGAACTCTGTGAACCCTTAACTAACATTTTTAACCTATCTCTTCAAACAGGTGTAGTGTCTGATACGTGGAAGATGGCTAATGTAATTCCTATTTTTAAAGCAGGGGACAAGTCGTTACCATCAAATTACCGCCCAATAAGTCTAACATCAATTGTAGGCAAATTATTAGAGTTGATTATAGCTGATAACATAAGAAGCCATCTCGATAGGCATAATTTGATTAATGATACTCAACATGGATTCACCTGGGGCCGTTCCTGCCTAACTAATTTATTAACTTTTTTCAGTAAGGCTTTTGAGGCAGTTGATAATGATAAAGAATTCGATTTTGTTTATTTGGATTTTAGTAAGGCTTTTGATAGAGTACCACATCAGAGACTGTTAAAGAAAGTGGCTGCTCACGGCATTGGGGGAAAAGTGTTTTCATGGATCGAGTCATGGCTCACCAATAGGAAGCAGAGGGTGTGCATTAATGGGGTTAAATTTGATTGGGGATCTGTAACAAGTGCCGTTCCACAGGGATCGGTTTTGAGCCCGTTGTTGTTTATAAAATATATAAATGACCTTGACGAGGGAATTACTAGTGATATGAGCAAATTCGCTGATGACACGAAGATAGGTAGGATAATCGATTCAGACGTAGATGTCACGGAACTTCATGAGGATTTAGACAAACTCAATTCCTGGTCAGAAAAATGGCAGATGCAGTTCAATGTAGATAAATGCAAAGTTCTAAAGCTCGGGAATGTTCATAACCCTAGCACCTACCAGCTTAATAATGTTGAACTCAGCCGTACAGAATTCGAAAAGGATTTGGGGGTTATGGTAAGCAGCAACCTCAAACCAAGTCAGCAATGCCTAAGCGTAAGAAATAAAGCGAATAGATTACTGGGATTTATATCAAGAAGTGTAAGCAACAGAAGTCCAGCGGTTATATTACAGCTTTATACATCATTAACAAGGCCTCATCTAGATTATGCAGCTCAGTTCTGGTCTCCATTTTACAGAAAGGATATAAATTCGTTAGAAAACATTCAGCGACGAATGACAAAGTTAATTCATAGCATTAGAAATCTTCCGTATGAAGAAAGATTGAAGACCCTTAAATTACATTCACTTGTAAGACGTAGAATGAGGGGAGACATGATCGAGGTATACAAGTGGAAAATGGGTATTAACAAAGGGGATATAAATAAGGTCTTGAGGGTATCTCTCCAAGAGAGAACCCGCAATAATGGATTCAAGTTAGATAAGTTTAGATTTAGAAAGGATATAGGAAAGTATTGGTTTGAAATAGGGTAGTTGATGAGTGGAACAGTCTGCCTAGTAGGGTTATTGAAGCTAGGACCTTGGGTAGTTTTAAATTTAGGTTGGATAAATTCATGAGTGAGAGGGGTTGGATTTGAGTGGGAATTGCACATGAGTAAATAAAATTATCAAATCTTATTTCTTGGGTAGCATTGAAATTGGGTTGGAAATGTTCTGTTGTGGATGGAATGTGAAGGACCTGCCTAGTATGGGCCAACAGGCCTGCTGCAGTGTTCCTCCTTTCTTATGTTCTTATGTTCTTATTTGCTTTATTTCTACGCTTAGGCATTGTGACTTGGTTTGAGGTTGCTGCTTACCATAACCCCAGATCCTTTCGCATTCTGTACGGCTGAGTTCAACATTATTAAGCTGGTAGGTGCTAGGGTTATGAACATTCCGAGCTTTAGAACTTTGCATTTATCTACATTGAACTGCATCTGCCATTTTTCTGACCAGGAATTGAGTTTGTCTAAATCCTCCTGAAGTTCCGTGACATCAGTCGAATCGATTATCCTACCTATCTTCGTGTCATCAGCGAATTTGCTCATATCACTAGTAATTCCTCGTCAAGGTCATTTATATATATTATAAACAACAACGGGCCCAAAACTGATCCCTGTGGAACGCCACTTGTTACAGATCCCCACTAGATTTAACCCCATTAATGCACACCTCTGCTTCCTATTGGTGAGCCATGACTCGATCCATGAAAACACTTTTCCTCCAATGCCGTGAGCAGCCACTTCTTTAACATAAGAACATAAGAACATAAGAAAGGAGGAACACTGCAGCAGGCCTGTTGGCCCATACTAGGCAGGTCCTTCACAATCCGTCCCACCAACAGAACATTTGCTCAACCCAATTTTCAATGCTACCCAAGAAACAAGCTTTGACAATTCTACCCACTCATGCGCGAGTCCCACTCAAATCCAACCCTCTCACTCATGAATTTATCCAACCTAAATTTGAAACTACCCAAGGTCCTAGCTTCAATAACCCTACTAGGCAGACTGTTCCACTCATCAACTACCCTATTTCCAAACCAATACTTTCCTATATCCTTTCTAAATCTAAACTTATCTAACTTGAATCCATTATTGCGGGTTCTCTCTTGGAGAGATATCCTCAAGACCTTATTTATATCCCCTTTGTTAATACTCCATTTTCCACTTGTATACCTCGATCATGTCTCCCTCATTCTACGTCTTACAAGTGAATGTAATTTTAGGGTCTTCAATCTTTCTTCGTAAGGAAGATTTCTAATGCTATGTATTAATTTAGTCATTCTACGCTGAATGTTTTCTAACGAATTTATGTCCATTCTGTAATATGGAGACCAGAACTGAGCTGCGTAATCTAGGTGAGGCCTTACTAATGATGTATAAAGCTGTAATATAACCTCTGGACTTCTGTTGCTAACACTTTGATATAAATCCCAGTAATCTATTTGCCTTATTACGTACGCTTAGGCATTGCTGTCTTGGTTTAAGGTTGCTGCTTACCATCACCCCCAAGTCCTTCTCGCAATCTGTATGGCTAAGTTCTACGTTATTTAACTTATAAGTGCTTGGGTTATGGACACTCCGAGCTTCAGAACCTTGCATTTATCTACATTGAACTGCATCTGCCACTTTTCTGACCACGAATTAAGTTTGTCTAAATCTTCCTGAAGTTCTATGACATCTATGTTTGAATCAATTATCCTACCTATCTTCGTGTCGTCGGCGAATTTGCTCATATCACTAGTAATTCCTCATCAAGGTCATTGATATATATTATAAATAACAATGGGCCTAAGACTGATCCCTGTGGAACACCACTTGTTACAAGTCCCCATTCGGATTTAACCCCATTTATGCACACTCTCTGCTTCCTATTGGTGAGCCATGACTCGATCCATGACAGCACTTTTCCCCCAATGCCATGAGCTGCCACTTTCTTTAACAGTCTCTGGTGCGGTACTCTATCAAAAGCCTTACTAAAGTCTAAATAAACAATATCGAATTCTTTATCGTGATCAACAGCCTCAAAAGCTTTACTGAAGAAGGTTAATAAATTAGATAGGCAGGAACGGCCCTCGTGAATCCATGCTGGGTATCATTAATCAAATTATGGTTATCTAGATGGCTTCTAATAATATCAGCTATAATTGACTCTAGTAATTTGCCTACAATTGAGGTCAGGCTTATTGGGCGGTAGTTTGACGGTAGTGACTTGTCCCCTGCTTTAAAATAGGAATTACATTAGCCATCTTCCACATATCAGACACTACACCTGTTTGAAGAGATAAATTAAAAATGTTAGATATTGGTTCACAGAGTTCCATTTTGCATTCCTTAAGAACCCTTGCAAAAAGCTCATCAGACCCGGCGACTTATTTTGTTTCAGTCGGTCCAGCTGTTTCATAATCACTCGCCAGTGACTGTGATATTACATAATTTATCTTCTTCTGGGCCTCTGTAAAAATTAATTACTGGGATATTATTAATGTCTTCCTGTGTGAAACCGAGAGAAAATAATTATTAAAAATAGAGCACATATCATTCTCCTTGTCAGTAAGATGCCCAAAGTTATTTTTAAGGGGACCTATCTTATCCCTAACTTTTGTTCTATAAACCTGGAAAAACTTTTGGGTTAGTTTTTGAATCCCTAGCAACTTTAATTTCATAGTCCCGTTTAGCTTTTCTTATTCCCTTTTAACGTCCCTCTTAATGTCAGTATACTGATTTATAAGATGACCCTCACCTCTTTTTATGCGCCTATAAATTCCTTTCTTCTGCCCTAAAAGATATTTGAGCCTATTATTCATCCATTTTGGGTCATTTCTACTTGATCTAATTTCTTTATATGGGATAAATGTTCTTTGGGCAGCCTGTATAGTGTTAAGAAAACTGTCATATTGATACCTCTCTTCTTCACCCCAGTCCACAGTTGATAAGTGTTCTCTAAGTCCATTATAATCTGCTAAGCGAAAATCTGGGACCATTACTGAATTATCCCTACTATCATACATCCATTCAATGCTAAAGGTAATTGACTTGTGGTCGCTTGAGCCGAGTTCCTCTGTAATTTCTAAATTATTAACAAGGGTTTCTTGCTTGCCAGAACCAAGTCAAGTAGGTTATTTCCCTTGTAGGTTCTGTTACAAACTGCTTCAAAAGCAATCCTGAACTACTTCTAAAAAGTCGTTAGATTCTAAATTCCCTGTCATGAAATTCCAATCAATCTGACTAAAGTTAAAGTCCCCTAGAATTACTACGTTATCGTGTCTTGTGGCCTTAACAATTTCCTCCCAAAGTAGTCTCCCTTGTTCCCTATCTAAGTTTGGAGGACGGTAAATCACGCCTAAAATCAATTTTTCACACCCTCTGAAAATTATATCCAGACAGACTCTGTATGTGTTAATTCAGACTTTATACCCGTTTTTATGCAACAATTTAAATGATCACGGACATAGAGTGCCACCCCACCCCTTTCCGATACTTCTGTCTACTTGGAACAATTTAAAACCCTGAATGTGACATTCGGCAGGCAAGTCCCGATTTTTCATATTAAACCATGTCTCAGTTATTGCAAAACATCAATATTACCCGTACTTGCAACTAATCTCAACTCGTCCATCTTATTCCTAGCACTACGACTATTGGTGTAATATATATTTAGAGACCCTCCTTCTCTTTACCCTTCCTGCTCATCTCTGTTATTCCACTATACCTATTACTGTCCTTGTCATCTAGTGTCACTAGCTTTCCACTATCCACCTTATTCTGCCTATTACTAGTTCTCCTACAACTTATAATATTACTACACTGGGACTTCTATGTTTCCCCAAAACCCATACCACTAACTATTTCTAGTTTAAAGCCCTAACAGCTCCCTCCACTGCAGTTGCCAGTGCCCCCACCCCAGACCTGGATAAGTGAACCCCATCCCTGGCATACATGTCATTTCTGCCATAGAAGAGGTCCCAGTTATCAATGAATGTTACTGAATTTTCCTTACAGTATTTGTCCAGCCAGCAATTGACACCAATTGCCCTGGACAGCCATTCATTTCCAACTCCTCTCCTTGGCAAAATACCATATGACAGGGTTCCCACCCTTCTTCCTAATTATGTCTATTGCTGACCTAAACCTGCTAGTCAGGTCCTCACTCCTACGTCTGCCAACATCGTTGCCTCCAGCACTGAGACAGATAATAGGATTGCTCCCATTACCTCTCATGATGTCGTCCAGACGGCTAACAATATCCTCCATCCCAGCCCCAGGAAAGCAAACCCTCTGTCTCCTACTCCTATCAATCAAACAGAAAGCCCTATCCATGTACCTAACCTGACTGTCCCCAACAACAACAATGTTTTTACCTTCCTTTGTGTCTTTCGTCGTGACGCTCCCAGATCGTCGTGACGCTCCCAGATGTGGTACTCTATCAAAAGCCTTACTAAAATCCAAATAAACAATATCGAATTCTTTATCATGATCAACTGCCTCAAAAGCCTTACTGAAAAAGTTAATAAATTAGTTAGGCAGGAACGGCCCTGGTGAATCCATGTTGAGTATCATTAATCAAATTATGCCTATCGAGATGGCTTCTTTTGTTATCAGCTATAATCGACTCTAATAATTTGCCTACAATTGAAGTTAGACTTATTGGGCGGTAATTTGATGGCAACGACTTGTCCCCTGCTTTAAAAATAGGAATTACATTATCCATCTTCCACGTATCAGACACTACACCTGTTTACATAAGAATGGAGGAACACTGCAGAAGGCCTACTGGCCCATACAAGGCAGGTCCTTAAAAATGTTAGTTAAGGGTTCACAGAGTTCAATTTTGCATTCCTTAAGAACCCTTGAAAAAAGCTCATCAGGGCCTGGCGATTTATTTTGCTTCAAACGGTCTATCTGTTTGATAACCATTTCGCTAGTGACTGTGATACTACATAATTTATCTTCTTCAGGCCCACTAAAATACCTAATTCTTGGGATATTATTAGTGTCTTCCTGAGTGAAAACCGAGAGAAAATAATTATTAAAAATAGAGCACATTTCATTATCTTTGTCAGTAAGATACCCATAATTATTTTTAAGGGAAAATTTAGGTTGGATAAATTCATGAGTGAGAGGTGGATTGGACTGCGCATGAGTGGGTAGAATTGTCAAGCTTATTTCTGAGCATTGAAAATTGGGTTGAGCAAATATTCTGTTAGTGGGACGGATTGTGAAGACCTGCCTAGTATGGGCCAACAGGCCTGCTGCAGTGTTCCTCCTTTCTTTTGTTCTTATGTTCTTATGGGTCAGTATTGGGCCCCTTGTTGTTCACAATCTACATAAACGACATAGATGAGGGAATAAATAGCGACATAAGAACATAAGAACATAAGAAAGGAGGAACACTGCAGCAGGCCTGTTGGCCCATACTAGGCAGGTCCTTCACAATCCGTCCCACTAACAGAATATTTGCTCAACCCAATTTTCAATGCTACCCAAGAAATAAGCTTTGACAATTCTACCCACTCATGCGCGAGTCCCACTCAAATCACACCCCTCTCACTCATGAATTTATCCAACCTAAATTTGAAACTACACAAGGTCCTAGCTTCAATAACCCTACTAGGCAGACTGTTCCACTCATCAACTACCCTATTTCCAAACCAATACTTTCCTATATCCTTTCTAAATCTAAACTTATCTAACTTGAATCCATTATTGCGGGTTCTCTTGGAGAGATATCCTCAAGACCTTATTTATATCCCCTTTGTTAATACCCATTTTCCACTTGTATACCTCGATCATGTCTCCCTCATTCTACGTCTTACAAGTGAATGTAATTTTAGGGTCTTCAATCTTTCTTCGTAAGGAAGATTTCTAATGCTATGTATTAATTTAGTCATTCTACGCTGAATGTTTTCTAACGAATTAATGTCTATTCTGTAATATGGAGACCAGAACTGAGCTGCGTAATCTAGGTGAGGCCTTACTAATGATGTATAAAGCTGTAATATAACCTCTGGACTTCTGTTGCTAACACTTCTTGATATAAATCCCAGTAATCTATTTGCCTTATTACGTACGCTTAGGCATTGCTGTCTTGGTTTAAGGTTGCTGCTTACCATCACCCCCAAGTCCTTCTCGCAATCTGTATGGCTAAGTTCTACGTTATTTAACTTATAAGTGCTTGGGTCATGGACACTCCCGAGCTTCAGAACCTTGCATTTATCTACATTGAACTGCATCTGCCACTTTTCTGACCACGAATTAAGTTTGTCTAAATCTTCCTGAAGTTCTATGACATCTATGTTTGAATCAATTATCCTACCTATCTTCGTGTCGTCGGCGAATTTGCTCATATCACTAGTAATTCCCTCATCAAGGTCATTGATATATATTATAAATAACAATGGGCCTAAGACTGATCCCTGTGGAACACCACTTGTTACAAGTCCCCATTCGGATTTAACCCCATTTATGCACACTCTGCTTCTATTGGTGAGCCATGACTCGATCCATGACAGCACTTTTCCCCAATGCCATGAGCTGCCACTTCTTTAACAGTCTCTGGTGCGGTACTCTATCAAAAGCCTTACTAAAGTCTAAATAAACAATATCGAATTCTTTATCGTGATCAACAGCCTCAAAAGCTTTACTGTAGAAGGTTAATAAATTAGATAGGCAGGAACGGCCCCTCGTGAATCCATGCTGGGTATCATTAATCAAATTATGGTTATCTAGATGGCTTCTAATAATATCAGCTATAATTGATTCTAGTAATTTGCCTACAATTGAGGTCAGGCTTATTGGGCGGTAGTTTGACGGTAGTGACTTGTCCCCTGCTTTAAAAATAGGAATTACATTAGCCATCTTCCACATATCAGACACTACACCTGTTTGAAGAGAAAAATTTAAAAAATGTTAGATATTGGTTCACAGAGTTCCATTTGCATTCCTTAAGAACCCTTGCAAAAGCTCATCAGGACCCGGCGATTTATTTTGTTTCAGTCGGTCCAGCTGTTTCATAATCATTTCGCTAGTGACTGTGATATTACATAATTTATCTTCTTCTGGGCCTCTGTAAAAATTAATTACTGGGATATTAATGTCTTCCTGTGTGAAAACCGAGAGAAAATAATTATTAAAAATAGAGCATATATCATTCTCCTTGTCAGTAAGATGCCCAAAGTTATTTTTAAGGGACCTATCTTATCCCTAACTTTTGTTCTATAAACCTGGAAAACTTTTGGGTTAGTTTTTGAATCCCTAGCAACTTTAATTTCATAGTCCCGTTTAGCTTTTCTTATTCCTTTTAACGTCCCTCTTAATGTCAGTATACTGATTTATAAGATGACCCTCACCTCTTTTATGCGCCTATAAATTCCTTTCTTCTGCCCTAAAAGATATTTGAGCCTATTATTCATCCATTTTGGGTCATTTCTACTTGATCTAATTTCTTTATATGGGATAAATGTTCTTTGGGCAGCCTGTATAGTGTTAAGAAAACTGTCATATTGATACCTCTCTTCTTCACCCCAGTCCACAGTTGATAAGTGTTCTCTAAGTCCATTATAATCTGCTAAGCGAAAATCTGGAACCATTACTGAATTATCCCTACTATCATACATCCATTCAATGCTAAAGGTAATTGACTTGTGGTCGCTTGAGCCGAGTTCCTCTGTAATTTCTAAATTATTAACAAGGGTTTCCTTGCTTGCCAGAACCAAGTCAAGTAGGTTATTTCCCTTGTAGGTTCTGTTACAAACTGCTTCAAAAGCAATCCTGAACTACTTCTAAAAAGTCGTTAGATTCTAAATTCCCTGTCATGAAATTCCAATCAATCTGACTAAAGTTAAAGTCCCCTAAATTACTACGTTATCGTGTCTTGTGGCCTTAACAATTTCCTCCCAAAGTAGTCTCCCTTGTTCCCTATCTAAGTTTGGAGACGGTAAATCACGCCTAAAATCAATTTTTCACACCCCTCTGAAAATTCTATCCAGACAGACTCTGTATGTGTTAATTCAGACTTTATACCCGTTTTTATGCAACAATTTAAATGATCACGGACATAGAGTGCCACCCCACCCCCTTTCCCGATACTTCTGTCTACTTGGAACAATTTAAAACCCTGAATGTGACATTGGCAGGCAAGTCCCGATTTTCATATTAAACCATGTCTCAGTTATTGCAAAACATCAATATTACCCGTACTTGCAACTAATCTCAACTCGTCCATCTTATTCCTAGCACTACGACTATTGGTGTAATATATATTTAGAGACCCTCCTTTCTCTTTACCCTTCTACTCATCTCTGTTTTTCCACTATACCTATTACTGTCCTTGTCATCTAGTGTCACTAGCTTTCCACTATCCACCTTATTCTGCCTATTACTAGTTCCCCTAGAATTTATAACATTACTACACTGGGACTTCACTGTTTTCCCCCCAAAACCCATACCACTAACTTTTCTAGTTTAAAGCCCTAACAGCTCCCTCCACTGCAGTTGCCAGTGCCCCCACCCCAGACCTAGATAAGTGAACCCCATCCCTGGCATACATGTCATTTCTGCCATAGAAGAGGTCCCAGTTGTCAATGAATGTTACTGAATTTTCCTTACAGTATTTGTCCAGCCAGCAATTGACACCAATGCCCTGGACAGCCATTCATTTCAACTCCTCTCCTTGGCAAAATACACATATGACAGGGTTCCCACCCTTCTTCCTAATTATGTCTATTGCTGACCTAAACCTGCTAGTCAGGTCCTCACTCCTACGTCTGCCAACATCGTTGCCCAGCACTGAGACAGATAATAGGATTGCTCCCATTACTCTCATGATGTCGCCAGACGGCTAACAATATCCTCCATCCCAGCCCCAGGAAAGCAAACCCTCTGTCTCCTACTCCTATCAATCAAACAGAAAGCCCTATCCATGTACCTAACCTGACTGTCCCAACAACAACAATGTTTTACCTTCCTTTGTGTCTTTCGTCGTGACGCTCCCAGAATCGACTCACATTCATCGGGTAGCACGGAGAATGGGTTCGATGTTTCCACAACATTCTCCTGGGCTTCGTTGTTTCACCTTCCACCCGTCCTCTTGAGCCTTAACTTTGTCCCATGCGTTTTAGCCACTGTCCAGGTTCCTTTCCTGGCTTTAGGATTCTCAACAATAGGATTACTACGAATCCTCTTGTTTTCCTCAGTCAGTCGCTGTATCTCAAGCTTAGCTACCCTCAGTTCTTCCTTCAGCTGCTGGTAGAGTAGCTCAAGAGAGGACATCTTCTTCAGATTGACAGAGAGCACACAAGACACGTCTTCACTGAGAGAGCACACAAGCAAGTTTGCCGATGACACCAAAATAGGCCGTCCAATTCATTCAAATGAGGACATTAGAGCACTCCAGGAAGATTTGAATAGACTGATGCAGTGGTCGGAGAAGTGGCAGATGCAGTTTAATATAGATAAATGCAAAGTTCTAAGTATTGGACAGGACAATAACCATGCCACATATAAACTAAATAATGTAGATCTTAATATTACTGATTGCGAAAAGGATTTAGGAGTTCTGGTTAGCAGTAATCTAAAACCAAGACAGCAGTGCATAAGTCGGTGGACCTGACTTAACTCAGTGAAGACGTGTCTTGTGTGCTCTCTGTCAATCTGAAGAAGATGTCCTCTCTTGAGCTACTCTACCAGCAGCTGAAGGAAGAACTGAGGGTAGCTAAGCTTGAGATACAGCTACTGACTGAGGAAAACAAGAGGATTCGTAGTAATCCTCCTGTTGAGAATCCTCAAGCCAGGAAAGGAACCTGGACAGTGGCTAAAACGCATGGGACAAAGTTAAGGCTCAAGAGGACGGGTGGAGAGGTAGAAACAACGAAGACCCAGGAGAATGTTGTGGAAACATCGAACCCATTCTCCGTGCTACCCGATGAATGTGAGTCGACTTCTGGGAGCGTCACGACGAAAGACACAAAGGAAGGTAAAAACATTGTTGTTGTTGGGGACAGTCAGGTTAGGTACATGGATAGGGCTTTCTGTTTGATTGATAGGAGTAGGAGACAGAGGGTTTGCTTTCCTGGGGCTGGGATGGAGGATATTGTTAGCCGTCTGGACGACATCATGAGAGGTAATGGGAGCAATCCTATTATCTGTCTCAGTGCTGGAGGCAACGATGTTGGCAGACGTAGGAGTGAGGACCTGACTAGCAGGTTTAGGTCAGCAATATACATAATTAGGAAGAAGGGTGGGAACCCTGTCATATGTGGTATTTTGCCAAGGAGAGGAGTTGGAATGAATGGTTGTCCAGGGCAATTGGTGTCAATTGCTGGCTGGACAAATACTGTAAGGAAAATTCAGTAACATTCATTGACAACTGGGACCTCTTCTATGGCAGAAATGACATGTATGCCAGGGATGGGGTTCACTTATCCAGGTCTGGGGTGGGGGCACTGGCAACTGCAGTGGAGGGAGCTGTTAGGGCTTTTGGGGGAAACAGAGAAGTCCCAGTGTAGTAATATTATAAGTTGTAGGAGAACTAGTAATAGGCAGAATAAGGTGGATAGTGGAAAGCAAGTGACACTAGATGACAAGGACAGTAATAGGTATAGTGGAAAAACAGAGATGAGCAGGAAGGGTAAAGAGAAAGGAGGGTCTCTAAATATATATTACACCAATAGCCGTAGTGCTAGGAATAAGATGGACGAGTTGAGATTAGTTGCAAGTACGGGTAATATTGATGTTTTTGCAATAACTGAGACATGGTTTAATATGAAAAATCGGGACTTGCCTGCCGAATGTCACATTCAGGGTTTTAAATTGTTCCAAGTAGACAGAAGTATCGGGAAAGGGTGTGGGGTGGCACTCTATGTCCGTGATCATTTAAATTGTTGCATAAAAACGGGTATAAAGTCTGAATTAACACATACAGAGTCTGTCTGGATAGAATTTTCAGAGGGTGTGAAAAATTGATTTTAGGCGTGATTTACCGTCCTCCAAACTTAGATAGGGAACAAGGGAGACTACTTTGGGAGGAAATTGTTAAGGCCACAAGACACGATAACGTAGTAATTCTAGGGGACTTTAACTTTAGTCAGATTGATTGGAATTTCATGACAGGGAATTTAGAATCTAACGATTTTTTAGAAGTAGTTCAGGATTGCTTTTGAAGCAGTTTGTAACAGAACCTACAAGGGGAAATAACCTACTTGACTTGGTTCTGGCAAGCAAGGAAACCCTTGTTAATAATTTAGAAATTACAGAGGAACTCGGCTCAAGCGACCACAAGTCAATTACCTTTAGCATTGAATGGATGTATGATAGTAGGGATAATTCAGTAATGGTCCCAGATTTTCGCTTAGCAGATTATAATGGACTTAGAGAACACTTATCAACTGTGGACTGGGGTGAAGAAGAGAGGTATCAATATGACAGTTTTCTTAACACTATACAGGCTGCCCAAAGAAGATTTATCCCTATAAAGAAATTAGATCAAGTAGAAATGACCCAAAATGGATGAATAATAGGCTCAAATATCTTTTAGGGCAGGCCAACAGGCCTGCTGCAGTGTTCCTCCTTTCTTATGTTCATATGTTAAGAAAGGAATTTATAGGCGCATAAAAAGAGGTGAGGGTCATCTTATAAATCAGTATGCTGACATTAAGAGGACGTTAAAAAGGGAATAAGAAAAGCTAAACGGGACTATGAAATTAAAGTTGCTAGGGATTCAAAACTAACCCAAAAGTTTTTCCAGGTTTATAGAACAAAAGTTAGGGATAAGATAGGTCCCCTTAAAAATAACTTTGGGCATCTTACTGACAAGGAGAATGATATGTGCTCTATTTTTAATAATTATTTTCTCTCGGTTTTCACACAGGAAGACATTAATAATATCCCAGTAATTAATTTTTACAGAGGCCCAGAAGAAGATAAATTATGTAATATCACAGTCACTAGCGAAATGATTATGAAACAGCTGGACCGACTGAAACAAAATAAATCGCCGGGTCCTGATGAGCTTTTTGCAAGGGTTCTTAAGGAATGCAAAATGGAACTCTGTGAACCAATATCTAACATTTTTAATTTATCTCTTCAAACAGGTGTAGTGTCTGATATGTGGAAGATGGCTAATGTAATTCCTATTTTTAAAGCAGGGGACAAGTCACTACCGTCAAACTACCGCCCAATAAGCCTGACCTCAATTGTAGGCAAATTACTAGAGTCAATTATAGCTGATATTATTAGAAGCCATCTAGATAACCATAATTTGATTAATGATACTCAGCATGGATTCACGAGGGGCCGTTCCTGCCTATCTAATTTATTAACCTTCTTCACTAAAGCTTTTGAGGCTGTTGATCACGATAAAGAATTCGATATTGTTTATTTAGACTTTAGTAAGGCTTTTGATAGAGTACCACACCAGAGAAAGTGGCAGCTCATGGCATTGGGGGAAAAGTGCTGTCATGGATCGAATCATGGCTCACCAATAGGAAGCAGAGAGTGTGCATAAATGGGGTTAAATCCGAATGGGGACTTGTAACAAGTGGTGTTCCACAGGGATCAGTCTGAGGCCCATTGTTATTTATAATATATATCAATGACCTTGACGAGGGAGTTACTAGTGATATGAGCAAATTCGCCGACGACACGAAGATAGGTAGGATAATTGATTCAAACATAGATGTCATAGAACTTCAGGAAGATTTAGACAAACTTAATTCGTGGTCAGAAAAGTGGCAGATGCAATTCAATGTAGATAAATGCAAGGTTCTGAAGCTCGGGAGTGTCCATAACCCAAGCACTTATAAGTTAAATAACGTAGAACTTAGCCATACAGATTGCGAGAAGGACTTGGGGGTTATGGTAGGCAGCAACCTTAAACCAAGACAGCAATGCCTTGTTTCTGATAACACAATTCCAATCCCCTCCTAGTATGGAAATCATCGGCAACCTTCGCAAATGGTACAACAACACATCCCTCACAAACTCCACTTTTATACCCCTATGATTATCAGCCGGCATATAAACACCCACAAATCAAACCCGCACTATCCCCCATATCCCATCCACTCTCCCTCCTCCCCCCTCCTTCCATGGTATTACCCTAAATGGGCTTGTCCCCTTCAGTGCCACTGCCACTCCACCCTTTAATTTCCCCGAACTTCCCGCAAACACCTGGTACCCATTCAATGTCAACTCTCGTCCACACTTAAAGTTATGCTCTTGCAGAAAGCATACATCCACGTCATAACGTCGTAATATTACTTCAATCCACTTCCGTTTGACCTCTGCCCTGAGGCCATTAGGATTTACAGTTAAACACCTGAAAATTGCATAGGGGGCTTTCCTAGGTGCTTCTGAGGTCTCTGCCCTGCACTTTTTATGAAACCTGTCCTATCTTTCAAACACTTCCCTCCTTGGCCCTCCTCCCGGACTAAAGCCTTCTTGTGAATGAATGGTTCAGAGAACCGACGAGTTGGTAAATTAGACACATATGCAACACTTGGGTATCTTTATTGAGGAAACGTTTCGCCACACAGTGGCTTCATCAGTCCATACAAAGGAGAATCGTGAAGAACAGGAGGAGTGTGAGGTTGTCAGGCCCTCAATCTTGAGACGATGTTGTCAGTCCATCAATCTTGAATAGAATAACAGCATATGAGCAGAGGAAGCTTATATACTGTAGACAGGAGAGGTGCAGCAGTTGTAGGAGGTGTCACATTTGTTCAATGTGGAAGTAGGTCGTGCCCAAGGAATAGGCAAGCGAAGAAATCCCTGTATTAAGATACCAAGATGTTGCAGTGTCAGACAGGATGTGAATGAATGGTTCAGAGAACCGACGAGTTGGTAAATTATGGACTGATGAAGCCACTGTGTGGCGAAACGTTTCCTCAATAAAGATACCCAAGTGTTGCATATGTGTCTAATTTACCAACTCGTCGGTTCTCTGAACCATTCATTCACATCCTGTCTGACACTGCAACATCTTGGTATCTTAATACAGGGATTTCTTCGCTTGCCTATTCCTTGGGCACGACCTACTTCCACATTGAACAAATGTGACACCTCCTACAACTGCTGCACCTCTCCTGTCTACAGTATATAAGCTTCCTCTGCTCATATGCTGTTATTCTATTCAAGATTGATGGACTGACAACATCGTCTCAAGATTGAGGGCCTGACAACCTCACACTCCTCCTGTTCTTCCCGATTCTCCTTTGTATGGACTGATGAAGCCACTGTGTGGCGAAACGTTTCCTCAATAAAGATACCCAAGTGTTGCATATGTGTCTAATTTACTAAAGCCTTCTTATAGATGCGCTGGGCCGGTGTGAGTACATCGTCCTCCGATGCTCCCACTGACCTCTTCCTTGAATCCATACCCACTTCCATCCCAATAGGCTCTTCATCATTATGCACAATGGCCTCCACTTTCAATTGTATGTTCCCTTCACCCTTCTCACTAATCTCATTTAGGGGACTATCCTCCTCCACATTCAGGATTCCCTCCGTCCCTCGGGAAGCCTCCACTTCAGGAGTATCCAGGATTTCCTGCAAAACCGTCTGCAACAGTGAGGACAAATCCAATTGCAAATCACCCAACACCTCTACCTCCACAGATTCAATATCCTTCTGTACACATAACACTTCAGGTAGTGTCTCACAACGCTCACTCACCCCTTTCACAACATCACTCCACCTAGCTGTATGCTCCACACACACAGACTCACACTTTTTGTTCTGGACCTTCAGTTGCTTGTACCTCCTGAGCAATATCCCTGGACACCATCCGTCTGCCACATCCTGCAGCCATATGGTCGTATGACTCACACAGCCGACAAGTCCTTTGTTGTCTCGCATAAGTGACGAAAAGCTGGGTCCGGAAACCTTCTAACACAACAAACGACAGGATGGCCTGCTGTAACGTTATTTTAATGGAGAAAGAACCCTCAGGTAGTCCTGCGTAAATCCCCTCTGTCCAGCGGCCAACCTTCGTTTCATGTATCACACCATACTGTTGAAAGGTATTTTTAATATCCTGAGCATCGGCTTCAAAAGGTACATTACGAACTTGAGCATACGTGTAGAATTTTGATGCATCTCGTAGATGCACCTCTAGCCCCGGATTGACAGGCAACACCTTGTCCTGGAAATTGTCAACAGTTCGTTCATACGTTCCAGCTGAGGCAAATTTCACGAAGATCCGCTCTGATCCATTAAGACTTATGCCAAATAAATCTTCGTTGCAGATGCAGAAGGTATCTCTCAAACTGGCAGGCAGTAAAACAATGGCATTGTCCGGGTAAATAGCCCCTTTGACGATCTCAATGCACACAGTGTTGGTTCGTCGCCGGCTACTTGCTACCATGTTTGAGAAAATCAGAAGTACAAGGCTTCCACCACCAGGAGCGCTGTTCAACCGCACAGGTTGGGAGCTGTGAGGCGAATGCCAGTGGAAGTAAGTCATACCCAAAGAGATAGGTTAGTTGTATTAGTAGTTGTTGCTGTGAAGGTTATGTACAGGTCCTCAGAATCAAGATTCCATGATGTTGCAGTGTCTGACAAGTTGTACAAGAATGGTATACAATACCATTGTATTGTATGCAATGGAGGGGGAGTTGGTAGTAATACAAACAAGGAGTGTCTTGAAAAATGGTCTGGTGATACTGACAAAATGTGGAATAAAGACACTTATGTACAGTTCAGGGCATTTATTAAAGGAAACGTTTCGCCACGAGTGACTTTTTCACGAGGACTGAAGAAGCCACTCGTGGCGAAACATTTCCTCTAATAAATGACCTGATCTGTACATAAGTGTCATTTTCTACAAAAGGAATCTTCATCCACACGTCACCAACTAACTTTTGTCTTCAATAATACGTCAGTCACATCCTGATCCTTCAATTTATTGACAGCTTCTTCCTCTTCCATAACTACTAAATCTCTCCAGCAGACAGGTGCTCCCCCACAGTTCAAGTTGGTAGACACGCTGACCCGTGGCCTCGTTGGCAACGCTCTCGCCTCACACACTGAATGTCCGTGGTTCAATTCCCGGCCGGATGGAAATATTTTTATTTTATTTTATTTAAAATACAAACATTACAGCATGAACAAGGAACGTCACATACGTCACATATACATGTGACCAAGAAAAAAATATCCATACGATCTCCTCAAAAGATAAGCACAACACGCTTAAATATATTTAGACCATAACCTAAATCATGTTTAACACAAACCATCATCACAGCAAACATCACCAAAGGTTATTACAAAATTAACTTACAACTCCAACAACACTATTATGCACATATATAACAGAGAACTTCCTTTACATAGGATGTCCTAACCTATAAAATTAAAGTTCAAACCCCACTTTACTTTACTGACCACCTGAACCACTACTCAGGCTATCATAACTCCTTGGATACTAACCCCCCGTACAAAACATACATATGTGATCCACCTTACATGTTATATATGAACAGCAACATTTTATAACAGGCATGTACCTTTGAAGAGTTTCGAGAGTATCTGCTCTCTGAGCCCGGCCATGGGCCAGGCTCGTCTGGTGCTTGCCTGGTCAACCAGGCTGTTGCTGCTGGAGGCCCGCTGCCCCACATATCCATCACAGCCTGGTTGATCTGGCACCCGATGAAGATACTTGTCCAGTTTCCTCTTGAAGGCTTCTACACTGGTTCCAGCGATGTTTCGGTTATCTTCTGGTAAGATGTTGAATAGTTTGGGACCCCGGATGTTAATACAGTGCTCCCGTATTGTCCCCACCGCACCCCTGCTCCTCACTGGGTTTATTTTACACTTTCTCCCATATCTCTCACTCCAGTATGTTGTTATGGCAGTGTGCAGATTTGGAACCAGGCCCTCAAGTACTTTCCATATATTATCATGATCTCTCTCCTCTGCTCCAATGAGTACATGTTCAAGACTTGAAGGCGTTCCCAATAATTTAGATGTTTCAATGGCTCAATGTGAGCCTAAACGATCTCTGAATTTGTTCCAGCTCTGATATTTCTCCTGCCCTGAACGGGGCCGTCAGCACTGAGCAGTATTCTAAGTGAGGGAGCACTAGCGATTTGAAGAGTGTCACCATCGGCATTATTTCCTTGTTTTGAAAGTTCTCAATACCCACCCCGTCATCTTCCTGGCTGTTGTGATCTTTGTCTTGTTATGGTCTTTAAAAGACAGATCAGCAGACATAATTATTCCCAAGTCCTTAACGTGTTCCTTTCGTTCTATGTGGTGACCCACTTACGTTTTGTATATAGTGTTCCTTTGAGTGCTTCATTTTTTCCATACCTAAGCAGCTGAAACTTATCACCATTGAACGTCATGTTGTTCTCCACTGCCCACTGGAAGACCCTGCTTATGTCCTCCTGTAATTTTTCAGTGTCCTCTACCGTAGTGACTTTCATGCTTATTTTAGTGTCATCTGCAAATGATGATACAAAAGTGTGCTGGGTGTTTTTATCTATGTAAGGAATAATTCCAAATTATCAAACCATATAACTACGTATTGTTGCGTTACCAACACAAGTCATTATACACAAAAAAACTTTGCTACGAATGGTGCTATAACACCATTCTCACACCATTAACTCCTAAAACAACAGGTGATACCTTGGCATAAACAAAAACCTAATTTGGCATTTACATACACATTAGCAACCATGCCACATATAATGGTCTTGCCTATAAACATACAAAATGAAACCAAACCATTTCTATTATACCATTACATTATGCCTACCAAAGTATTGTCGACATGACCAAAAAAAAAACAAGTTTCACTAAGCCATACAACTTACACCGGCACACAACCATGACGTTGAAAACTAAAATCCTAACTTGACCTATATGCATAAAATATACTCGTACCAACTAAACCAAAGATTACAAAAATAACAATACTTAGTCAAAGGCTGTTAAACATCGTTAACCACCATCAAACCAAAGGAAACACTGCAACAACCTCAGGTAACCTATGCCCCCATACCCCTTAAAACCCACACTCAAAACCCCAACCACTATCACGACCCCATTCCACATTCACCCACCTCCATTCACACAACCTATACCCCACTAAGACGTCCCTCCCCCTAACTTTCTTCGATAACTATCACTCCCCCCCACCCATCCCTCCCCAACCTACGTAACTCACCCACCGTCATATCTCTGTAAACCTCCGGAAAACTCTGTCTCCAACTTCTACCGTAAATTACTTCATTCCTATATTTCGTTTTAACAAATACTGGAGCTAGAACCTTGACCAGCACTACCCCTTCCACCTCTCTCATGCACCAAATATTATATAAATAGTCTAACATAATGTATGTTATAGCCCTACATACGCCTTCCGGAAATTCACTCAGCTCTAAACTCAGAGCACGTAACACCGATAATTCCCCCCCCCTATCCATCCCAAAACCCTGTGCAACCATATTGTTACCAACTCCAGACTTCTACAAAAATACACCGCGTGAAAAGCCGTCTCCCATTCCCCACACTTCGAACAAACCCCATCTCTTGCAAACCCCATAATAAACAGTTGCCCCCTCATAGCCAATATGCCGTGCAAAAACCTATAACCCAATTCCCTAACTCTCGGAGCCACCTTGACTTTGTTCAACCAACCCCAAATACTTTTCCACCCATATAAGGGAAACAATGCCTCCCCTTGCAACACCACCTCATTACTACTAATCCTATCCAACCTACGTAACTTAACCTTAGCAGGTTCACGTACCACTAACAGAAACCTAATGACTTTCTCACACTCAACTAGCTCTTTACCCCTCCACCATTTCCTCACTTCCTTCATTACCCCCCTATTTTCCTACCTCCCCCTACCTCCCATCAGCAAAAACTCTTGCTTCAAAAAAACACTTCTCAGGCACCTTCTCAAATGAACCAAACCCAAACCTCCCCACTTCACTCTCGTTTCAACCACCTCCCTACTTAACCAATGCCTACCCCTCCCCCATATAAAACTCAAAACACCTTTTTCCAGTCTTCGCACGTCTTCCTCAACTAGAGGAAACACTCCCACTCTGAACCATAGTTTACTATAAATCAGGACATTAATCACTACCACCCTTTGCAATAAAGTAACTTCCTTGGAACCCCAACCCCTCATCCTACCTAAAGCCCTATCCACTGCCCCCTTCGAATTCTTCTCCCTGGCCCTCCCTAAATCATTACTAAAAATTATACCACAAACCTTCAAAACATGAACACATGACCAACCCTCTCTCTCCCCCAACGTTCCCAACCTCTAGCAACAAGGACTTACGTTTATTCACTTCCATACCCGTTAACACGTTAAACCTCACCACTATCTCACCTACCCACCTCAGACTTTCTACAGATGTAACTAACAGATTTGTGTCATCAACATAACCTATGACTTCTGCCCCTACACGCGTCCCCTTCCCCTGTGCCCCTTTCCTCCTCTCAACTAACCCATAAAACGGGTTGTGTAAAATAGCAAATAATAGTTGAGACAACGGACAACCCTGACATATACCCTTTTCCATCCTAATTTCCGACCCTAATTGTCCATTTATCTGAATCCTCATTACAGCATTCTCATACAATTGCTTTACCCAACCCACCACCTCACCCACAAAACCCATGCATTTCATGGCATCAAATAATACCGTCCTATTAACCCTATCATACGCCGTAGCCCAATCCAGACCTAACACCCCTCCCTCAGTACATTCCTCAATAAAACCCTTAATACTTCTGTGCCCATGTCTCATACTCCTACCCAGGATACCACATTGTCCCCCGTGTAACCAAATCCAAATCCTCCTCCTCAACCTGTTTGCCAAAATCTTTGTATAAATCTTATAATCTGTACTCATCAACATTATCACTCTATAATCATGAAAACTTCTCACACCCTCCCTCTTTGCCACCAATACCCCCACCCCCGTCCTTACCATTTCCTCCATTACCCCTCCCCCCTTCATATCATTAAACACTTTCACCAACACATCTCTCAACACATCCCAAAACTGAACATATAACTCCCCAGGCAACCCATCTATCCCAGGCGTTTTCCCCATCCTGAGGCCTTTAACTGCCTCCCACACTTCCTCGTCCGTTATAACTTCCTCTAACTCTTCTCTTTCCTCAGCTGTCACTCTCTCAATAATATGTCCCAAAATTCCCCTTCCTCCCCTTTCAATTCCTCCGTTACCTCATATTTTTCCCCAAACCACACTTCCCTATACCCCAGTGTTGGTGCTACAACACAGTGTTGGTGTTACAACACAGTGTTGGTGTTACAACACAGTGTTGGTGTTACAACACAGTGTTGGTGTTACAACACACAGTGTTGGTGTTACAAGACAGTGTTGGTGTTACAAGACAGTGTTGGTGTTACAACACAGTGTTGGTGCTACAACACAGTGTTGGTGTTACAACACAGTGTTGGTGTTACAACACACAGTGTTGGTGTTACAACACACAGTGTTGGTGTTACAACACACAGTGTTGGTGTTACAACACAGTGTTGGTGTTATAACACACAGTGTTGGTGTTACAACACAGTGTTGGTGTTATAACACACAGTGTTGGTGTTACAACACACAGTGTTGGTGTTACAACACACAGTGTTGGTGTTACAACACACAGTGTTGGTGTTACAAGACAGTGTTGGTGTTACAAGACAGTGTTGGTGTTACAACACAGTGTTGGTGTTGTGAAGTGTTGTGAAGATACTGACAGTGTATCAAGAAGATAGTGATAGGTTCGTAATTAGGTTTAAAGTCTATCGACTACATCATTGTCATTAAACAGTGTTAATTGCACACCGCCAGTTACCCAGGTTCCTACACCTAAACATGGAAATTAATTAAACTTTTTCAATATATACAAAGATAAACAATCGCCCCCGGCAGTTGTAAACAATATACACTGCTGTTCTCAGTATATACAATATATACTGCTGTTCTCAGTATATACAATATATACTGCTGCTCTCAGTATATACAATATATACTGCTGCTCTCTGTATAATATATTTAAGTGGTTTGTGGAAACAGTTTTTGATCAAGAAATATAACCAGGTTGAACACTTAATGTTCCTATAATTTTTGTTTTACAATTGATCGTAATTTGTTATGCAAAAGATCATAAAAATATTTTTAATAGTAATGTTTGTGTGGATAGAATATTATTTGATTACGAGGAACTAAAGAAAATAGAAATAAATTATAAAAGTTTAGGAAGCAGGAGCCTGATTTATGGTCTACCAGGAGAGAGTAACGCAGCAGTGGAGGTGTGTCAGGGTAGTTACTAGGCAGTAGATGAGTTGTGTCAGAGCTGTGAGTGAGCAGTGTCAGAGCTGTGAGTGAGGAGTGTCGGAACAGTGAGTGTTTGTGTCGGAACAGTGAGTGAGCAGTGTCGGAGCTGTGAGTGAGCAGTGTCGGAGCTGTGAGTGAGCAGTGTCGGAGCTGTGAGTGAGCAGTGTCGGAGCTGTGAGTGAGCAGTGTCGGAGCTGTGAGTGAGCAGTGAGTGAGCAGTGTCGGAGCAGTGAGTGAGCAGTGTCGGAGCAGTGAGTGAGCAGTGTCGGAGCAGTGAGTGAGCAGTGTCGGAGCAGTGAGTGAGCAGTGTCGGAGCTGTGAGTGAGCAGTGAGTGAGCAGTGTCGGAGCAGTGAGTGAGCAGTGGAAGAGCAGTGACTTGCTAATCATGTTTCCTTGCAGACGTAAGTTTTTAAAAGTTTTTAAAAGTTTTTAAAAGTTTTTAAAAGTTTTTAAAAGTTTTTAAAAGTTCACTTTTTTCAAATTTAATTTAAAACTTTAAATACACATATATAACACATATATAACACATATATAACAAAGTTGTCATTTTAAAAGAACAGAAAACTTAAAAATATTATGGATACGTAAGACTGACACTAAGTTGACATCAGTCACACTACAGTGTTGTCGTACACACAAAATGTTGACACAATATATGCACAACGCCAAACACTTCAAAAAAAAAAAAAAAATTACACAAAATCTCTTAATAATTAACCTGAAAATGTTTCCCAAGATTCTAATAGTTTCATGATAGGCACTGAAATAAAATGCCTATGGCCAATATAAAAATATTTGGCCGCATTGCAATACACAACTCGTAAGAAAGATTCCATGACGTTATAAAATCAGCGACGTAAACCTTCCTACCGTGTGTGAACTATAGTTAATACTTGCAGTAATAACTTGTGTACATATCAAAATCATAACGTATTAGAAACATAGAAAATTGTGATAGGCAGCAGCCTCTCTGCCAACACTGCACATTCTTCCCTCCCAACCATTCACACTTTCACAACCCTTGCAACTTAAGACACAGCAACATCCATTTCTCAAACAGGAGCCCCATGCATGGTCATAATGCAAGCCATCAACCAATACTGATTCCAAAATACGTCGTTGGGAAACTCTGGCCGAATGATCCACCCTTGACTTGCTACAACTCGTAGTCCTCTATGACTTTGCCTCCAAGATACGACATTTGATACCCAAATCAAACCTCGATTCCCCAAAAAATCACGTTATGTGAATATAGCCAACTATATGCGCCACAGCTCTCCCACAACCTTCAACAACTTCCCATGACTAACTCTGTCTTTAACACTGACACCCTCCCACTTCCTCGCTAAAACTAACACTTTAGCCGGCCATATTAGCTCCACTTCATAACGCCCAGGGAAGTACACTCCCCAGAATGAAGTGTCACCTTCCACATAGATCCCACAAGAACTATCAACCTTTATATACAACAACTCTATCCATGAAAAAACTTGTACGACTCTTCCCTGGAGATGCACATTTCAACTAACCTTCTACTCCACCCCCCCCTGCCCCCACCCTCCATATGTTCCTAGTAGTACACACGATGTAACTACACTACTGGAGCACTTGTATCCTCTGACTATATCATACAAAACTCTGATCTATATCCTGTCTGCCTCTCATCGTCCTCAATTGCAAACCCTTTAAGTATTTTACACAGCATATACTCTATCCAGACACCCATCTTTGAAGGGCTCAGGAAGCAACACTATTCTTCACATAAATACCCAATGAGCACTTGTGTAGATAAAATAAGCATAAACCTTCCCTTCTCACCGGCAATGTCTCCGCTTCCCTTCTCAACCATCCACACTTAATTAAGGCCGCCAAAAACTGAAAAATCCTACCTTGTGATTCTACACATCACAACACTAGTACAAAGGTAAACGTTAGTGACACAAGCATGACTGTACGGAAGGGAATATTTAAGATGATAAATATTCTAGTGCATGTACCTTCTCATAGTGTACTACCCTAACACTGTCGCTTGTGTACATGATCTCACAAATCTTTAAAGACCTTCCACGTTCGTGATAATTTTGCTACCCCAGTCCAGACTAACCCACTCCCAATTACCCGTGCTACCCCTTCTAGCGTTTAGTCTAGTATGTTCATTCACCAGTAACCTAGCATCTTCTAGGTACCCTAAAACTGTTGGATTACTTCCCCTTCCTCTAAAAAAATGTTGAATTACTGCCCCCCTCTTTTGCTCTCATCACTCCCCACCTCCCCCGCTCTCGGTCCTCGTCGCCTGCTCTCGGTCCTCGTCCCCTCCCCTGCTCTCGTCACCAGCTTATGCAAAAGGTCCTGTATTACAACCTCAGGTTCAATGGCCTGTTAACCTGAGTGTAAAGGGAGCTTGGAGCAAAGAAACACAGTAGAAGATGTATTGAAATTGTTTTTCCTTCAAAAATTAGTTAGATTAATTCCAGACTTTTTGTCTTTTCCTTCACCAAGTATAACAAAGTGCTATTTACACATATGTACACTATATACAAAGGAGTAGTGTTTAGTGCATGCCACAGTTGTCTAGGCTAAGCAGCAGCCAAAAGACAGACAACTTTCCACAACCAGCTCTATGCAGGAATTCCAAAGACAAACCGCGAGTGGTAACCACGTCACCTTTGTCATTGTTAAACTCGCATTTTAATTGGCTGAACCGAGTCGTTGATTTGATGATGGGGCCCCATCACCAAACCCTTAACGATGGTTCGCTGGTTGGAGGGGAGCCTATGTGGGTGTGTTTAACATGCTCCGAATAAAGGTTACATACTCTTTGCATGCAACATCCTGTGCACACGCAAGAAGAGCATCCAAAAAAATGGACAACCCTTCATTTATCCTATACACACGGGTACAACCCCCTCCTTCCCATAATCTACCATTAACCTGGTCACTAACAACTGCTCCACAAAACTTAACCACCCACCTCAGAATTTTCTCTCTAAACCCCTGCTACAAAATCATGTGCACTTTTCAGATCAAAAGTGAATGAAGTTCCCTTCTCACCTTTCTTCTGCACCACATGTACAACATTAATAATGGAATGAGCACACCATGATGGCCTGGGGCAACAACACCACACATCAGTCTTAAACAGAATCACCAACAACTTAGCAGAGAGTTTATAATGAACACGTGAAGGTGAAATATACGAATCACTGTCTACAACCTAACATTTGTGACGAGTCACTGTCGTTGATCAACCTTCAATCATCTTTCATAACGTAAATGTCACTGTCGTAGACTGAACATGATCAACCTTCAATCATCTTTCATAACGTAAATGTCACTGTCGTAGACTGAACATGATCAACCTTCAATCATCTTTCATAACGTAAATGTCACTGTCGTAGACTGAACAGGATCAACCTTCAATATCAATATTACCTAGCAACTAATCTCAACTCGTCCATCTTATTCCTAGCACTACGACTATTGGTGTAATATACTTTTAAAGACCCTCCTTTCTCTTTACCCTTCCTGCTCATTTATGTTTTTCCACTATACCTATTACTGTCCTTGTCACCAAGTGCCATTGGCTTTCCAGTAGCCACCTTATTCTGCCTATTACTAGTTCCCCTAGAACTCATAATATTACTTTTTTTTTATATTTTATTAAAAAAAACACATTATACATAAGTTGCAATTGTATCAATCTTAACATTATACATACCAAGAACCACACCTCTGAACATAATAAAAATCAGCACATTTCTTTACAATCCACCTCCATTACACCTGAACTAAACAAGCCTATATATGCAACAACACTCATTAATACAAAACAGTACATGAAAATCTAAACCTCCTCCAGGGTAACTTCCTAGATGTACCCTCATAATCCCCCACCCACAACCCACCCAAAGCACCCTACATATTGTACAGCTTTTATATTTTTCCATACCTACACATACCAACACACATGTGTAGTAACAAAAAATAACACATAGGACACCAAACGTGCCAGGATTACTCCAGTTCTCCTGTTTCTCCATACCAAACCAGAGACAAAAACAGTATACATTGCTATAAAGTGCAGATTATTTATCCTGCATTTCTAAATAGATACCTCAAATTAAATTTCAGGCCCTACTCTTACCCCTCCTGTCTCCCCCCTTAACTTTGAATATTCAAACAACCTTAGTACATTAAGACATAACAGGTTATTATGTCTCTCCATGTCTACAACAAAGTACATGTCTAAACTCGACACCGTACATTACATGTCATAAGGGAACCACTAAGTCACTTATCACGTGACTAAAACAAAAAAAAATATAACATCATCCTATATACATTGTCATACATAATAACATGACCCAACCGGCCACTGTCTTGACCAACATGACATGTTTACCTTATACAGTTATTACACAAAACTAGGAAAGCCACCTCTATATTTCCCAAAAAATCCCATTAATCCCTCCCCCTCCCCCCCCGTCAGAAGTCCTTGATCAGTAACACACACACTTTCAAACCATATACTTACAAAATTCTAAAGGTCCATCCTCGGCGCCCCAAAAACCAGGGCATCCAAGTAAGTTCTCCGTCACAATCATTCCCCCACACACATATCCGTCCATTCTCTTTCAATATAAGAAAGCACATACGCCCGCACACACCAAAATCCCCCTTCGAGAGTCCAGTCACTTTCAGCTTCACCCTCCTCTCCTCCCACTCCTCCCACTTCTAAAAGTCTGCCCACTGTCATACTTCTGTAACTGTCAGAAAAACCTATCCCACCCTGCACCATACAACAACCTATTCCTGCATTTTGTTCTATACATCGAAGCCGCCATAGCCTTTACTCGGACTCCTCCCTGTTCCCCCGCAAAATCCATGAAACATACACGTAATCAACTGCCACATACACGAGTGCTCTCCTTACATCCTCATGCACCCCACCAATATCTAAATTCAGCACCCTCAAAGCATTTATTCCTCCTCCCCATCAAACAGATCACCTCCCAACCATTCCCTAAGTCTCCTAAGCTTTCAAAATATACAGCATGGTTGCGAGTATCCTCCTCACCACCCTATCACAAAATGGCGTCACTGCCAACCCCATTTTATATAGCACTGCCCTTGATGCAACTACTCCATGCAAAAACCTGTATACCACCTCTCTCACCCTCGTCTTCAGCGCAAACCTCGCAACCACCCCATATTCCTCCAGTTATATACTGGACACTGCCTCCCCTACCACCACATCAGCACCCTCCCCAACCCTCCCCATTGCCCTTGCTGTAACACTCCGAGGGTCCCTCACTGCCAAAATACTTCTCAACATATCACCACACTTCAACAAGTCCTTCCCTCCACCACCGTGTCAATTCATTCATAACCCTTTCCACCCTTCTTCCCGGTCCCCTTTCCGTAGATAGCAATACTTTACATACATGCCCATAAGATGACTCCTAATGTTTATGAGCCCTAGACCCCCAAACCCCGCCTTGTCATAACAACCTCCTTATTTAACCAATGCTTTCAAAACCCCACAAAATCTCAAAACCTTTCTTTCCAGTTCTAGCACATCCCCACTCAACACGGAAAACCACCAGCCACATACCATAACTTACTATACACTAATGTATTAACCACTACCACCCTTTGCTGTAATGTTAACTCCCCGTTCTCCACCCTCCCATCCTCCTTAAAGCCCCCCACAACCTCCTCAGCATTCACTCTCCGAGCCTCACAGACATCTTCCATAAAATAACACCACAGATCTTTACCCTCCTACGACAGTCCATCCAAAACTCCCCCATGCCACCCCCACCCATGAACCCACCTCCAACAGCTTAGACTTAGTAGTATTAATGGCTAAACCCGTCGCCCTGCTAAAAATCTCAAGAATCCATCCACGTTCTTAGACCCTCCTCACCCCGACCAACACAGTTGTGTCATCCACATATCCCACAATGCCAGACCCATGCTCCAGAACCTCTTTTCCCTCCCCTACTCCCACCTCAATCAGGCTGTCAGCGGGTTCTGCAAGCACGCAAAAATGATCTGCGACAAGGGCACCCTGCGCAAACCCTTCTCCATTCGCACTTCCTACCACCAAACCATTTACTTGTGCCCTCACACTCGCATCCTATCAACAACTTAGCCCATTCAACTATCTCATCACCAAAACCTTGCTTTCTCATTATCATCCACAACATTTCTCTGTCAACACTATCATCATGAGCCTTCCAATCTAAAGCCAGCACACCACCCCCATACTGTTTTCAATGAAGTCCGTATCCTTGCATGCCCCTGATTCATACTCCGTCCAGGTATACCATATTGCCCAGCCTCAATCACCCTCTCTAAAACCCTCTTCATCCTATTCCCTAGCACCTTAGCAAAAATTTTATAGTCAGCACACATCATGGACAAGCCCCTATAATTCAATTGATTTCCCTGCCTCCCTCTTTTTAACTAATACTATAACCCCCGTGCGCTGAGTTGTTCCCAAACACCCAGTCTCTTTCATACAATTCATTAATCACCAGACACTCTCTTATTACACCCCAATGCTCCATATAAAAGTCGTTGGTATCCATCCAGACCCGGGCTTTCCTCAAACTCATGCTTTTCTAGCCAGCCCACCTCTTCTTCACTTATACCCCCTTCCATGCCGGTCCTATCTTCGTCTCCCAACACCTGTCGTATACCATCTACAATGACTCCCTTCTCCCCTCCTCCACCCACATAATATTACTACACTGGGATTTAACTTTTTTCCCCCAAAACCCATACCACTAACTTTTTCTAGTTTAAAGCTCTAACAGCTCCCTCCACTGCAGTTGCCAGTGACCCCACCCCAGACCTGGATAAGTGAACCCCATCCCTGGCATACATGTCATTTCTACCATAGAAGAGGTCCCAGTTGTCAATGAATGTTACTGCATTTTCCTTACAGTATTTGTCCAGCCAGCAATTGACACCAATTGCCTTGGACAGCCATTCATTTCCAACTCTTCTCCTTGGCAAAATACCACATATGACAGGGTTCCCACCCTTCTTCCTAATTGTCCATTGCTGACCTATACCTGCTAGTCAGGTCCTCACTCCTACGTCTGCCCACATCGTTGCCTCCAGCACTGAGACAGATAATAGGATTGCTCCCATTACCTCTCATGATGTCGTCCAGACGGCTAACAATATCCTCCATCCCAGCCCCAGGAAAACAAACCCTCTGTCTCCTACTTCTATCTTTCAAGCAGAAGGCCTTATCCATGTACCTAATCTGACTATCCCCAACAAGAACAATGTTCTTACCTTCCTTTGTGTCGTTCGTGGTGATGATCCTAGTAGTCGACTCACATTCATCGGGTAGGACGGAGAATGGGTTCTATGTTTCCCCAACATTCTCCTGGGTCTTCGTTGTTTCTACCTCTCCATCCGTCCTCTTGATCCTTAACTTTGTCCCATGCATTCCAGCCACTGTCCAGGTTCCTTTCTTGACCTGAGGATTCACAACAGGAGGATTACTACGAATCCTTTTGTTTTCCTCAGTCAGTCGCTGTATGTCAAGCTTAGCTACCCTCGGTTCTTCCTTCAACTGCTGGTAGAGCAGCTCAAGAGAGGACATCTTCAGATTTTTTTTACATTTTATTAGTTTTTCGGTACATGTAATACATATACAAACTCAAAACAATCAAATTGTATAAAGCAAAGAACATTAACAGTGAGTAACCTTTCCAACATCAATGAAATAAATGCTATGTCCAAACAACAGCTCAATACAAACTTCGTGCAAGGTGATAAAATTAACATACAACAAAGGTACCCAGTGCCGAGACCCGACACGATATAATTCCTAGTAATATTTTTACCATAAACAGATATGAATCGTCCTTACAAATCATTGGACATGCATCCTACCTATGCCACAAATACCAATAAGAGACCCCCTCTCCACCTAACAATTTGCATTAACCTTATAAACTGTAAGCTCTATGTGCATGAGATTACATTTAACAAAAGTATCCTAATAACTCACACCTAACCACAAATTTTTGCTTTCATAGCCACAACAAACCTCTATAC
>WNWK01017545.1:0-42203 GCA_009830355.1 Cherax destructor | reverse complement strand
GCATGAGCCTGAGCCTGAGCCTGTTTTGGAAGAAATTGTGGAATTGGGCAAGTCTTTGGGGTTAGAGGTGAGTGGTGAGGATGTGGAACAGTTGGTGGAGGAGCACAAGGAAGAGCTAACCACTGAAGATCTGCAAGAGCTTCAACAGCAACTGGAACAAGAGAGCAGAGGTCAGGACAATGGTTCAGAGGAGGAGGTGGAGGTGGAACAAAAATGGAAGAATGTGCCTTCTTCAAGGATTAGGGAGATCTGTGCCAAATGGAGTGATGTGCAAGCATTTATGGATGAATATCACCTAACCATGCTGTTGCAGGCCGTGCTGGCAACCTGTCAATGACACAGTGGTGTGTCATTTCAGGGATGTGTTAAAGAATCGCCAGACACAGAGCTCCCTGGACAAATTTGTTGTTAGAAGAGGTCTAGTGACTCTCAAGCTGGTCCTAGTGGCATTCAAAGAAAAGGGAAGTAACCCCAGAAAAGAACTTACCACCTGCAGTGTTAAGGGAAAGGGGGATTCCCCTTCAAACACTAGCATACTACTCCACCTTCTCCCCTCCTCCCGTCCTCCACACATCAACAACTCTTCAATAAATGTAAGTGACATGTTATTGTACAATATGTGCATGTGTATTTATGTATTCTTTATTCAATTATTTATTATTTAATGTCCAAAAGTTCTAAAAAATATTTTATTTAACTACTTTTGGAAGTCTTGGACGGATTAAATTTATTTCCATTATTTCTTATGGGGAAAATTGATTCGTGTTACGTTTGTTTCGTCTTAAGAAATGCCCTCTGACGGATTAAAACGTAAGTCGAGTACCACTGTACTCTTACATTGTGTACAAGTTAGTACAAAATAAACAAACAACAACACTCCCATTCTCATGCAGCACACTAATTTTAGAGTTAATGATAGTATTACCATTATTATAATCATAATAAAAAAGAAGTGCTAAACCCACAAGGGTCGTGAATAACTATATATAGAGTGAAGGCATATGAAAGGAATATTTTTCTACAGTTATCTCTCAATGTTTGACTAGAGAAAATGTAATTCTTCCAACTTCTACAAAGTCGTTTGGTAAACAAATATCATATTTGTCAATTTTTATTCTGTGGGTGTATGTATCATGTTTATATGCTATGTAACGCATTTTTTAAAATTATTTTGAAGAAAATATCATAGATGAATTAATGAAAATGTCTATATTAACGTAAAATAAGACATTTAATGTGCCCAAGAGTGATTATTATTAATATTACGTAATGTTTTCCCTCCGCCCAGCAACACCATAGCATATAAACAGCATGTTTCTATGCTATGTAACATGTTTCTTATATAATTTTGAAGAAAAAATCATAGATGGATTAATGAAAATGTCTATATTAACGTAAAATAAGACATTTAATGTGCCCAAGAGTGATTATTATTAATATTACGTAATGTTTTCCCTCCGCCTGGCAACACCACAGCATATAAACAGCATGTTTATATGCTTTTAACGTGTTTCTTTTATAATTTTGAAGAAAATATCATAGATGGATTAATGAAAATGTCTATATTAACGTAAAATAAGACATTTAATGTGCACAAGAGTGATTATTATTAGTATTACGTAATGTTTTCCCTCCACCTGGCAACCACACCTACATAGCATATAAACAGCATGTTTATATGCTATGTAACGTGTTTCTCATATAATTTTGAAGAATATATCATAGATGGATTAATGAAAATGTCTATATTGACGTAAAATTGGACATTTAATGTGCCCAAGTGTGATGATTACATAACAGAGAGATGTGCTCACGGAAAATGTAAACAAACCGGGTGGCGGGCGCCGTATCTGAAAGACGCTCGCTGTATACAAAAGTTTTGGTCATAATTTGAACTCGCCGTATGAACGGAACGCCGAAAGACAAAACGCGGGGGCCCTACTGTACTGTGTCCGATAATTTTTCTTGCTCGGTTTTTTCCTCTTGGAGAGCAAAGTAGTCGTTAAACTGGTTATCCATGTTGTTCTTCCACTTTTACAGCTTCCTCAACCTTTGTATTAATAAGTCATTCCAATTTCTTGTTCTCCATTGTTATAACCTGCTTACTTTTAGCCCTAGCTGTGGTTCCAACGAATAAAAAAAATGATTCTCATTGTGTAAAGCACATACACAGTACATTGTCCATAAAACATAAGGTGGCTTTGAAGCCACTATCGGTTGCCATGAGCTCAGTCTCGTGATGCAGGAGAATATGCTTTATTATTATGCTAATATCAACACTACGGCTTTTTTACCTATCATAATTGATCTAAACAATATAAATAACATAAAAACATGTTAAATACTCCAGAATGAATAATATTTGGCATAATACGTAGTGGTTCGACGGAGGTATGAAGAGGATATGGGATACAAATACCATTCTCCTATCCCTGTCTTGGGAGCTTATATTAGAGAAAACGGAGTGTAGCACTGGGCTAACTGTGATATACACTTGTAATGCACCATAAAACTGAAACAAAAAAGCTATTTTCTCTACATAGATTATCATACACAGCAGCATATGTGTAGAGAACCTAGGATAACCCAAAAAAGTCAGACAAAGTGACTTATTTCTAGTAACTGGCTTGGGCTTGCCATATATGATTTTTGGTAAAATACTTGGTAAATATTATAATTGGAGATTATAATGCAAGACACAAAAGCATTGGAAGCTCACAGTTTGGTAATCGTAATGGTAACCAACTGTTGTCACTGTTAAATAGACATGATAATGTGCAAATTGTAGGTGACCTTGAACCCACACATATCTATGGAGGCATCCTTGATCTGTGTCTTGGCTTCAACATTACTTCTGCCAGCTGTGAGTCTACCATTGTATCAGATATATCATCAGACCATTTCCCAAGGCTAACCTCACTAGATATAGGTAATACTATCCTTCCTGGTGGAATATTCAAACAGAAACGTTTTAATGTTCCCCCTGATCAACATGAGGACTTTGTTGCACATGTGACTGACTGGTATAATTCCTATGAGTGTTCCTCTGTTGAGACCTTTAACAATGACCTTGTGAGCAGTATTCAGAACTACTTAGAGTCGCCTCAAAAACCTCCTGGAACTCTTAACCCAACCAACTTCCATAACAATCATACCTCCTATAATAACCATACTTATTACAATGATCTTAAACTTCGAACACTGAAACGTACTGCTCGCAGAATAGGCCTAGCCTATAGAAAACAACGTACCCCTGGAATGCTGAGACTCTTTCAAACTGCCCTTGCTGCTGCCAGAGAGCGTATGACAGAGCTGCGGCAAACTGACTGGGAAAAAATTGTCAATGGTCTCAATGCTCACACCCCACTTAGCCGAGCATGGAGGGACATAAATAGAATTAAGGGTAACAGAACCAGTCAGATTGTGCACCCTCATCCCTTACATAGGGCGAATGAGCTGTCAGTGCTTGGGCTGTTACATCAAGCTATGAAAATCTTCCCAGTACCACACAGGCGAAATTAAATGACAAATATGATGCTAGGGAGAGACTTGTTTGTTTTATCCTCAGCAAGGAAGATGACTAACATTCCTTTCACTGACTTTGAACTTGATGCAGCACTAACTAAGGGCAACTCCACGTCGCCTGGTGAGGATGGTATTACTTACAACATACTCAGATTGATGTGTCGAGTACCAGGCAATCCTTTACTCGAATTATACAACATGAGCTATGTAACTGGAGAGCTCCCTAAATCTTGGACCAACAGCCTCATCATTCCCATTCCTAAGCCCAATCAACAAAATTAATTTCGCCCAATATCTCTTACTAGCTGCTTATGTAAAACGTTTGAGAGGATGATTCTTAATCGTCTCATGTACAGAATCAAACATTTTTTGTCCCCCCGGTTGTATGGTTTCATGCATGGAAGGAGTGTGCACCATTGCATAGCCACCTTTCTCACTCTGCACACTGACAGCTCATACACTACCTTCCTTGACCTTAAATCTGCTTTTGATGTTGCCAACAGACATGTAATCATTAGTGAACTTGCCAGAATGGATGTTGGAGGATGGCTTCTCCGCTGGATTAAAGGCTACCTGTCCAACAGAAAGTCTTCTGTGTTGTTCCAGGGGCATAGAAGTATAACTAAAGACTTTGAATTAGGAACCCCACAGGGAGGTGTGCTCAGTCCCACTCTATTCAATATTCTAATTAATGCCTTACTTAATGCTATGCCTAGCCAGCCCCATCATTATATGATCAGTTTTGCTGATGATATAATAATTAACACCACCGGATTCTCCAACACCCAAAACATCCTTAACCATGTACTAGCCTCGTGTAAGGACCTGGGGTTGATAATCTCTACTGATAAAACAAAGATACTCAATAGGCGTCCTCCTCGACAGAGAGGCACAGTTCGCCAGATCCAGTTGCATGATGGGTCTCTTTTAGAATATGTAAACAGATACAGGTATCTAGGCTTTGAGGTCCCACTACTTGGACCTGTTGTAACGAGACTTTGTCGTCAATACAAAGAAAGGCTGAGAGCACTTTGAGTTGTGGCAGGGTTTCACCCCAGGTATGGTGCTAATGTTAAAATTGTGAAAATGATGTATCTTGCTTATATTAGATCATTAGTTGATTATGCTGCCCACTACTTGCTCTTGTGTCTGACTGGAAGCTTGGAGGGTTGGAAAAACTGCAGAACGAAGCAATGAGGATCATTTTAGGATGCCTCGTACTGCCAAAATTTTAAATATGCAGAAAGAACTTGATATTCCAAGCATCAGAGATCGTGTTACTGAAGAAATATCCTAATTGGGGTTAATATGCTCAGGCAAGCCCATTCAAACCCATGCACAGAAGCCCTCCAAACTTTCCTCAGCACTGGTGAACATCCCTCAGATGGATCGAAAAAACTGGAACCGACCTCCGCATGAATCAGATACATGATCTGTGGAAGTAAGGCAACAGCGGCACTTCTCGCTCCATGGAATATTACCCCATTCCAAACTACCATCCCTCCATTTCCCCCAAACTACTTCTTAAATCACAACCAAAGCTTCGCCTTGAAGCCAAACATGATGCCTTAAACTGTATTGATAATTTAGCCAAACAGCACACTCTCTCACAAATTATTTACGTTGATGGTTCTGTTCACCAATCCACTGGTGCAGCTGGTAGTGCTGCTGTTGTCATACAGAGTGATGGCTCTCTTAAAGAAATTGGAGCACGCATCAATAACTGGGCTTCTACCCTTCAGACAGAACTGTTTGCCATACACCTTGCACTCAAATGCGTCCATGTATCTAAGGTTAACTCTCTAATTGTAACTGATTCTCTGTCATCCATAAATGCTCTCAACTCATCAAGTATAACTTGTAGCATGCTCGTGTCAGAAGCCAGGCACAGGTATGGTAGGATTCTGGATAGTAGAGTCAGAGTGCACATGCTGTGGATTCCATCTCACATTGGTCTTCAGATGCATGATAGAACTGATAAATTGGCTAAGTTTTATGCTTTCAAAGAGGGGATAGATTACAATCTTGGCTTGTCAGTTAGCAGTTTGAGAACAATAATACGAAAAGAACTTCAACTGAATTTTATTGACTTAAGACTCAGGGAGTTTGACACCAGTCAGTCCATCTATCATCATTCTATCATGCAGGAGGAGCCACATGTCTATGGTGCATGCAACAAAATAAGCAGACTCTTGGATGTCACTACCGCCCGCCTCCGGCTGAGTTACAAGTATCTTTGGCAGGTTAAATCACCACCACCAGATGTAGACCAAACAAGATGTAAACTTTGCCAGTTGGATTATTGTCACACCCTGCGTCATTATGTACTGGAGTGCGATAAAATTAATGAATTCAGAGACTACTCATTCAGAAATGTTCAAGATATGTCAAAGTATTTTATCCACAGTGGTATATTACAGACCATTCTGGAAAAATACCCTGACTTTGCTCCCTGTAAATAAAGCATTGACACGTGTGTGTGTGTGTGTGTGTGTGTATGTACATGTGTGTATGTGTATGTGTGTATGTATATACATGTATGCGTGTGTATGTGTATATATGTATGTGTATATGTATATGTGTGTGTGTGTGACCCAACAATTAAAATTTGCACCAATAACTCATTACAGTTGTGGCTGGGTGTAGACTAATAGATTGCTCATTGCTTTATAATTTGTTCATGAGTGCAACCATGTACAGACGTAAGTAAATTTACTTACATGATTCATTACTTTGTAACTAGTGAATTAATTACCATTGTACCTTGTTCAGCTATCAAAACTTTGGGGCCCAGTCTCTGGACCCTATATATACCTCTGTAATCTGCAAATACCTTTGTAACTTGTCATGATTGTGACCATCTGAGTTCATTACCTTTGTAACTTGCTCAGCTATCAAACTTTGAGGTCCAGTCCCTGGACCCATTATGTACCTCTGTAATCTTTTGACTACCGCCCACAGGATGGGTATGGGGTGCATAATAAAGATATCAAACTAACTAACTACTGTAATTTGAAATAGCCATATTAATGAAGCGCCATAAAGCAGGGACCTCCTGTAATAATAATAGACACTCACCAAAGGTGACATATTAACCATTTCGGGGTTTCGGTCATACTAGTACGGCTTATGCGCTGGGGTTTTCACGTACTAGTACGCATAAATTCTAGTGGCTTCAAATCGAGGGGAGAGGCTGGTAAGCCTGCATGTGATAGAATGGGTCTATGTGGTAAGTGTGCGCAGTAGGAAAAAAATCTATGCACCCGCATTGCATTGTGGGAGTGGAAATTCAGTGCGCCTTTGTCACCAAACCATGCGGTGAGGAATACCTCACTCCGGCAGTGTGAGTGGTAGGGAAGGCAGTGGGGGAGTGGGGAAGGCAGTGGGGGAGTAGGGGGAAGGCAGTGGAGGAGGGAGTGGGGAAGGCAGTGGGGAGTGGGGAAGGCAGTGGGGAGTGGGGAAGGCAGTGGGGGGGTGGGGAAGGCAGTGGGGAGTGGGGAAGACAGTTGGGAGATGACCAGTGTGCTGAAAAAAATGAATTAGAAGCCATTTTACAAGTAACTAAAATCTTAAACTAGGGGATTCAGTAATTATAAAAATCTAATAATAATAGTAATAATAATAATAATAATAATAATAATAATAATTACCTCATTTCCCAGGTACTGTATGGCCCCTATGAGTTTAACCCTTTGACTGTTTCGGTCGTATATATACGTCTTACGAGCCACTGTTTCGGACGTATCTATACGCCTAAATTCTAGCGGCCTCAAATCAAACAGGAGAAAGCTGGTAGGCCTACATGTGAGAGAATGGGTCTGTGTGGTCAGTGTGCGCAGTATAAAAAAAATTGGGCAGCCAGTGGTGCATTGTGGGAACGCCATTTCAGTAGTCCTTGTTCAGCATGCCTAGCAGTAAGAATTATCTGACTCCTTGGTGCATCTGGGACTGTCCTCATCCTCAATGATAGCTCTAACACAGATGGAAGTGTCTCTGAAGATGAATTTCATGGTTTTGAGGAGTTTGTGACCGAAAGCAATGCCCAGGATACCAGAAGGAAGGAAGGAAAAAAGAAAGAAAGTAAGGAAGGAAGGAAGAGATGAGAGGAAGGAAGGAAGGAAAGAAGAGATGAAAGGAAGGAAGGAAGGAAAGAAGAGATGAAAGAAAGGAAAGAAGGATGGAGGAAAAGAAGGAAGGAAAGAAGAAAGAAAGGAAGGAGAGATGAGAGGAAGGAAGGAACAGAAGAAGAAAGAAAGAAAGGAAGGAGAGATGAGAGGAAGGAAAGAACAAAAGAAGTAAGAAAGGAAGGACGAAAAAAAGGAAGGAATGAATGAAGGAAGAGACGAGAGGAAGGAAGGAAATAAGTAAGAAAGGAATGAAGGAAGAAAAGAAGCTAGGAAGGAGGTTGTGGGGAAGACATGGGTCCCCTTTTGTGTTGACAGCAGTGAGGGTGGTGAGTAATGGTATAATATGTCATTTTGACAGCTGGCTTACCCTGACTCAGCAAATTTATATGTCCACACACAACTTCAAGCGCTAAGGGAAGTTGATGGAAAGTGTCCAGTCATTATATATGTGTATATATATTATAGAACAATAGCAATAGGTTGGTAGGTAAGTAAGTAGGTAGGTAAGTAAGTAGGTAGGGAAGTAAGTAGATAGGCAAGTAGGTAAGTAAGTAGGTAGGCAAGTAGGTATGTAGGTAGGCAAGTAAGCAAGTAGGTAAGTAGGTACGTAAGTAGGTAAGCAAGTAGGTAAGCAAGTAGGTAAGTAAGTAGGTAAGTAAGTAGGTAAGCAAGTAGGTAAGTAAGTAGGTACGTAAGTAGGTACGTAAGTAGGTACGTAAGTAGGTACGTAAGTAGGTACGTAAGTAGGTACATAAGTAGGTACGTAAGTAGGTAGGAAGGACTGTGGGGAAAAAGAGCTTGGGACCCCATGGGTGTTGACAGGCAGAGGGTGGTGAGTGGTGGTATAATATGTCATTTTGACAGCAGCCGCACCCTGACCCAGCATATTTACAAGTCCACACACTCACAACAACCAGCTTCCAGAAGCTAAATGTCAGTTCTATGAAGTGTCCAGTGACTATATATGTGTATACAGTAGACCCTCATTTAGCACGACTTTATGTTGCGCGTTTTGGGTATTACGCGATTGAAGAATTGCGGCACATTTTTATCTAACACGACGTAAACCTTATATTACGCGATTCGCTGGAGGAAAAATTTTGAGCCGCGGTCGCCTGCAGTAGGTTAAACCATTGAGTCAGTGGGGTCCTACTAAGGGTGGCTATGAGCCACAACAAGTGTTTAATGCTGACGAGACAAGTGTTTTCTGGAAGAAAATGCCAACATGAACTTATATCAGTCAGCAAGAGAAAAGTGCACCAGGCTTCAAGACAGCAAAGGATCGCTTCACCTTGCTCCTTTTGGGTAATGCATCAGGTGATTTCAAGTGTAAGCCCATGGTTATTTACCGCTGTAAGAATCCTCATGCTTTGAGGAAAAGGAATTTGTTTTTCCTTCCACAAACTAAGTTTATTCAGGTATACAGAGATAGTTACATTGATTATCATACATAGCAGCATATGTGTAGAGAACCTAGGATAACCCAAAGTGTTATCCTAGAGAACCTAGGATAACCCAAACTTTGGATTATCCTAGGTTCTCTACACATATGCTGCTATGTATGATAATCTTTGTAACTGTATCTGTGTATACCTGAATAAACTTACTTAGTTTGCAGGAAGAAAATACAAATAACCATTCCTTCAAGCGGCCGGTGCTAATGTTGTGGAACAGCTGGGGAGACCACCCGCCTTCCCAGGCTACCCCTTCCCCAACAACACCCCACCATCCCAGCATTCGTATTCCATACGCGTCAAGCCAGCTGTTTCTCAAGGATAAGAGAGTGTATTGTGTTTTGATCTTTAAATTACTATATCTTGTATCTGCCAAGCAATCATGTCACCCAGTAGGCATACCAGTGTTGCTCAAAGTGGCAAGAAAATGTTTAAGCATTTATTAAGTCTTAGAATTAACGAAGAAAAAGATATTAGACAAGACATAACCTGTGGCTGTAATGAAGTGTTACTTTGTACACATAAAAATATGTAAACATAAGTTTGTGTGACTAACTTACTGACTGACTGGACTGACTTACTGAATGACTTGACTGACTGAATGACTTGACTGACTGACTGACTGAATGACTTGACTGACTGACTTACTGAATGACTTGACTGACTGACTGAATGTCTTGACTGACTTACTGAATGACTTGACTGACTTACTGAATGACTTGACTGACTTACTGAATGCTTGACTGACTGACTGAATGTCTTGACTGACTTACTGAATGACTTGACTGACTTACTGAATGACTGACTGACTTACTGAATGACTTGACTGACTTACTGACATGACTGCTGACTTACTGAATGACTTGACTGACTTACTGAATGACTTGGCACTGACTTACTGAATGACTTGACTGACTTACTGGAATGACTTGACTGACTTACTGAATGACTTGCTGACTTACTGAATGACTTGACTGACTTACTGGAATGACTTGCTGACTTACTGAACGGCACTTGCTGACTTACTGAATGACCTGACTGACTTATGAATGACTGACTTGCCTTACTGAATGACTTGACTGACTTACTGAATGACTTGACTTGACTGTACTGAATGACTGACTTACTGAATGTCTTGACTGACTGACTTACTGAATGACTTGACTGACTTACTGAATGACTTTATTAAAGTTAGAGACACTCAGTACAACCATCGACTTCAGTTCCAGAATCTCTACTATCCACCTCAGCCCAGTAGGGCCACAGCATAACTCTCCACTCTCTTCACAATCATCACAAACATCAGCACCCACAATTTAAGGTAAATACTATTATTTCTGTTACATTTGTAGTCTTAAGCAGTAAAAACAACATAATACATCACGATAATGAACTACAATTACATATTCTCTTTTATATTTGTAAGATCTGTTGGTCTAAAAAACTTGTTTGGCTTTTGGGGACTCTCAGGACGTAACCCTATTTTTCCCATAAGTTCTTTTAATTATCTAACACGATTTTAGGTAACACGCGTTTTCAGGAACGTAACTACCGTGCTAAATGAGGGCCTACTGTATATAGAAACCAGAAGGAAGGAAGGAAGGAGATGAAAGAAAGGAAGGACGGTATGAAAGGAAGGAAGGTAAGAATGTAGGAAGGAAGGAATGTAGGAAGGAATGTAGGAAGGAAGGAAGGAGCATGTAGGAAGGAAGGATGGAAGGAAGGTAGGAAGGAAGGTAGGAAGGAAGGCAGGAGAGAAGCAGGAGGGAAGGTAGAAAGGAAGGTAGGAAGAAAGGCAGGAAGGAAGGCAGGAAGGAAGGAAGGCAGGAAGGAAGGAAGGCAGGAAGGAAGGTAGGCAGGAAGGAAGGAAGGAATGACGACAGAAACAACAACCAGCTTCCAAAAGCTAATAGCAATTCTATGAAGTGTCCAGTGATTATATATGCGTATATATAGAAACCAGATGGAAGGAAGAAAGGAAGGACGAGATGAAAGGAAGGAATGTAGGAAGGAAGGTTAGAAAGAATATAGGAAGGAAGGTCGAATGATGACCCAGACACAACAACCAGCTTCCAGAAGCTTATAGCAGTTCTAGGCAGATGTCCAGTGACTATGTGTGTATATACAGTGGTACCCGACTTACGATGGTCCCCAAACTCACCCTTTTATGTAAGTTTATTTTTAAATGCTTTTGTAAGTGTAATTTTGGGGGTCAAAAAGGACTAGTCTATTTTACATCATTCCTTATGGGGATAAATTCGTTTGGTAATGGCACTTGAACAGCATTCTGGAATGAAAAAATATCGTAAAGTCGGGTACCACTGTATATAGAAACCAGAAGGAAGAAAGGAAGGACGAGATGAAGGTAGTAAGGAAGAAAGGTGGTAGGTAGGTAGGTGGTGGGTGGTGGGTAGGTGGGTAGGTAGGTGGGTGGGTGGTGGGTGGGTAGGTGGGTGGGTGGGTAGGTAGGAGGAAGGAAGGAAGGAAGGAAGGAAGGAAGGGAAAGGGGAAGGAAGGAAGGAAGGAAGGAAGGAAGGAAGGAAGGAAGGAAGGAAGGAGTATGTAGGAAGGAAGGAAGGAATGTAGGAAGGAAGGAAGGAATGTAGGAAGGAAGGAAGGAAGGAATGACGACCCAGACGACCATCAACCTAGGATAACTACCTAACACAACTGCTTGCTACTACTTTGAAGAAAACTGCTCAGAAGAGATGTTTTGTCTGTGTATATACAAAAAAACGCCCACAAAAATGCACACACACTCGTTTTATGTGTGAGGAATGTAAAACACCACTGTGCATGAAACCATGTTTCAAAGAGTTCCACAAGCTGCAGAATGTCTATGAACATGTCCAGTGACTGCACATTTGTATATAGATTATAGAACAATAGTAATAAAGATTTTTTTGTATTGTTCATTTGTGTAAACAAGTTTTGTAAACAATATAAAGATACTAATGTTTATGTTATTATTGTGTTGCATACAACGAATGTATATATATACATTGCACCTTACCTTGGTCTCACAGGCCACATAAGTTACGTAAAAAAAGAAAATAGTGAAAAAAACAAGAAATCTACGAATGAAAGTAAACAAATATTTACTGAGTGAGCGGCAGTCGCCGCTGTTGCCATACGCGACTCATTTTCTGACAACTTTACACCTCCATATCTCGGTAAGTATTGATGGCAAAAATCTGTTTTTAGGATAAAAACAATCAGAAAAATAATCTTAACATTTTGATAAGAAAGAATAATTTTTTTTTTTTGAATATTTTGCGACAACAGAATGGCACTCAGGATTGAGGGTTGCGACAGTCAAAGGGTTAAAGCTTCCCAACGAATGTTGAAAGCTTTCGCAATGTAGAGTACTCATATGAAAGCAGCAAAAAAAAATTTTTTTGTGTGAGATACATTACCTAACATGAGGCAGTCTCGCTGATCCCTGTTTGTCCTCACCCCCTGGACGATGCCAAATTGACTCAGACCAATGTATATTTTTCCTCCAAGTCCAGTGTTCAGCATGCCAAGCACGATCTGCAATACACATATAATGATAAGAAGAAAACAAGGTGATGAGAATGAAAAATGGTTGCAAGTAGATCCAGTAAGACATTAGAAGCAGTTGGATAAATGGCCAGAGATCAACCAATAAAGAGATTTGTTTATAAACATTGTTCCATAGAAATATACACACACACACTTGTCCATATGCTGTAGCTTTTTACTAACATATAGACCAACACCAGTCATTTTCTTAATGCTTTGACTGTTTTGGTCGTATATATACGTCTTACGAGCCAATGTTTTTGATGTATTAATAAGCCAAAATTCTAGCGGCTTCAAATCAAGCAGGAGAAAGCTGGTAGGCCCACATGTGAGAGAATGGGTCTCCATGGTCAGTGTGCACAGTATAAAAAAATCGAAAGCCAGTGGCCATTGTGGGAATGCCATTTCAGTAGTCCTTGTTCAGCATGCCTAGCGGTAAGAAATATCTGACTCCCCGCCGAACCTGGGACTCTTTCCAAGTGATAGCTGTAACACAGATGGAAGTGTCAGTGAAGGTGAATTTCATGGTTTTGAGGAGTTTGTGACCGAAAGCAATGCCCAGGATACCAGAAGGAAGGAAGGACGATATGAAAGGAAGGAAAGAAGAAATAAGAAGGAAGAAAGGAAGGAAAGAAGAAGGAAGGAAGGAAGGACGAGATGAAAGGAAGGAAGGAAAGAAGACAGAAGGAAGGTAGGTAGGAAGGAAGGAAAGAAGAAATAAGGATTGAAGAAAGGAAGGAATGAAAAGTCAGACAAAGTGACTTATTTCCGTGTGGATGATGGGGTGGGGAAGAAGACATGGGACACCATGGGTGTTGACAGGCAGTGAGGGTGGTGAGTGATGGTATAATTTGTCATTTTGACAGCAGCCACACCCTGATTAAGTATATTTACAAGTCCACAAACACACAACAACCAGCTTCCAGAAGCTAATTGCAGTTCTAGGAATGTGTCCAGTGACTATATACAGTGGTCCCTCGACAACGTAATTAATTTGTTCCAGGAGCTATTTCTCAACACGAAACTTTTGTAATTTGAAACCTTATTTCCCATAAGAAATAATGTAAATACAATTAATCCGTTCCACCCAAAAATATTCACAAAAATATAATATAAATAACATTTACTTACCTTTATTGAAGAGAGTTGCAGGCATCTGGAAGATAGGGAGGATGACAGGGGCAGGGTGTTAGTGGTTGGAAGGGAAATCCCCCTCCAAAAGGACTTCAGGTAACAAGTCCCTCTCTGGGGTTACTTCCCCTCTTGGTCTTTTAATCCAACTAGGACCAGCTTGAGAGTCACTGCCTGGTGAAATAACTGTCCACAGTCCTCTGTTTCTGGCGACTCTTTAATACTTTCTTGAAGTACAACATGGGTCTGTCACTAAAGTGGTTGCACAGATGGCTCATTTCAGCTTGCTCAGGGTGGTGTTTTTCAACAAAACTTTGCACATTGTTCCACTTGGAACAAATTTCCTTAAGCACTGAAGAAGGCACCTCCTTCTCTCTCTCTCCCTCCTCCTGTGAAGCAATAACCTCAGCTGTGGTCTGTTGCTGTTCCAGATGAAGCTCTTGCAGCTCTTCAGTTGTTAGCTCTACCCTGTGCTCCTCCACCAACTCTGCCACATCCTCACCACTCACCTCCAACCCCACTGACTTGCCCAATTCCACAATATCTTCCACAACAGGGACAGGGTCGTCAGGGTCTGCCTCAAATCCTTCAAAATCCCTCTTTTCAACACAATCCGGCCACAGTGGTCTCCAAGCAGAGTTCAAAGTCTGGAAGTCACTTCTTCCCAAGCGTTACCTATAAGGCCTATGCAATGCACGATATTGAAGTGATCTTTCCAGAACTCTCTTAGGGTCAATTCAGAGTCATTGGTCACATTAAAGCACTTCTGAAACACTGCTTTGGTGTACAGTTTCTTGAAGTTTGCAATGACCTGCTGGTCCATGGGCTGGATGAGAGGAGTGGTGTTAGGAGGCAAGAACTTCACTCTGATGAAATTGAACTCCTCAGACAACTCTTTCAAGTTGTGAGGATGAGCAGGAGCATTGTCTGGTACCAGGAGGCACTTGAGTCCCATTTCTTTTCCTTCAGGTATTTTTTCACACTAGGGCCAAACACTCCAGTCAACCATTCCTTGAAAATCTCCGTAGTGACCCATGCCTTGGTGTTAGCCTTCCAATGCACACACAATTTATTCTTGTTAACATTGTGTTTCTTGAAGGCTCTGGGATTTTCTGAGTGATACACCAGTAAAGGCTTCACTTTAAAATCACCACTGGCATTGGCACACATCATAAGAATTAGCCTGTCTTTCATAGGCTTGTGTCCTGGCTGTGCCTTTTCCTCCTGAGTAATGAAGGTCCTGTTGGGCAGTTTCTTCCAAAACAGGCCTGTTTCATCACAATTAAACACTTGTTGGGGGAGGAATTCTCCAGCCTCTACGAACCCCTTAAATTTACTCACAAATTTTTCAGCTGCACGTTTGTCTGAGCTGGCTGCCTCACCATGCCTCACAACACTGTGTATGCCACTACATTTCTTAAACCTCTCAAACCAGCCTTTGCTGACTTTAAAATCACTCGCCTCACCACTGGTTCCAGGCATTGTCTTGACAAGATCTGCGTGCAATTTCCTTGCCTTTTCACAAATTATCGCCGTGGAAATACTATCACCCGCTATCTGTTTTTCATTGATGCACACCATCAACAACTTCTCAACCTCATCCACTGTTTTCGATCTATTTTTCGTTAACATATCAACCCCTTTTGCAACATTAGCTTCCTTGATCTCATTTCTCTTTGCCAGGATAGTGCCGATAGTAGATGCACTTTTCTTGTACATCCTGGCAAGCTCACTCAGACATACGCCACTCTCATATTTTTCAACAATCTCTTTCTTCAGTTCGATAGTGTTCCTCACTCTCTTTACCACAGGGGTGCCACTAGGAAGCTTCTTTGGACCCATGGTGACTTATTTCACAGTGACAATCAATAAACCACCAATAAACACAACAAATTTATTGTGAATGTTTGAAAGAGTGCGCTGGGTAATGTTCTCTAAATGGTAAATAATGCTTCACTGGCATCCTGCGCAAGTGCAGGGCAGGCGCGGGGCAGGCAGACAGGTCTAATATGTTTCGCTACACGAAAGGGAAAAAAGCTTACGTTACACGATTTTTTCGTTATATGAGCCTTTCGTTAGTCGGGGTCCACTGTATGTGTATATATATTATAGAAACCAGAATGAAGGAAGAAAGGAAGGACGAGATGAAAGGAATTAAGGAAATAAGAAGGAAGGTAGGTAGGAAGGAAGGAAGGTAGGTAGGAAGGAAGGAAGTAGGAAGGAAGGAATGTAGGAAGGAAGGTAGGAAGAAATGTAGGAAGGAAGGTAAGAAGGAATGTAGGAAGGAAGGAATGATGACCCAGACAACCATCAACCTAGGATAACTACCTAACACAACTGCCTGCTACTACTTTGAAGAAAACTGCTCAGAAGAGGTGTTTTGTCTGTACACATACAAAAAAAAATGCCCACAAAAATGCAGACACTTGTTTTATGTGTGAAGAGTGTAAAACACCATTGTGCATGAAACCATGTTTCAAAGAGTTCCACAAGCTGCAGAACTTCTATGAACATGTCCAGTGACTGTACATTTGTATATACAGTGGACCCCGAGTAACGATCTGTCCGAATAACGATTTTTTCGTGTAACGATTGCTTTTTACGTTCAATATTTTTCTCGTGTAGCGATTTTTACTCATGTAGCGATCTGTACCAGACCTGTCCACCTGCCCGCAAAAGATGCCAGTCTAGCGTTGTTTACACTTGAGTGAACAATACCCAGCGTGCTCTTTCAAACATTTCACAATAAATTTACTCTGTTTATTGCTGGTTTAGTGATTGTCACTGTGAAATAAGTCACCATGGGTTCAAAGAAGCTTCCTAGTGGCACCACTGTGGTAAAGAGAGTGAGGAACACTATCGAACTGAAGAAAGAGATTTTTTAAAAATATGAGAGTGGTGTACGTGTGGGGGAGCTTGCCAGGATGTACGGAAAAAAACAATCTACTATCACCACTATCCTGGCAAAGAGAAAAGAAATCAAGGACGCTAATGTTGCAAAAGGGGTTGATATGTTAACGAAAAATAGATCGAAAACAGTGGATGAGGTTGAGAAGTTGTTGATGGTGTGGATAAACAATAAACAGATAGCAGGTGATAGTATTTCCATGGCGATAATTTGTGAAAAGGCAAGGCAGTTGCACGCAGATCTTGTCAAGACAATGCCTGGAACCAGTGCTGATGCGAGTGATTTTAAAGCCAGCAGAGGCTGGTTTGAGAGGTTTAAGAAACGTTGTGGCATACACAGTGTTGTAAGGCATAGGGAGGCAGGCAGCCTGCTCAGACAAACGTGAAGCTGAAAAGTTTGTGAGTGAATTTAAGGGGTATGTTGAGGCTGAAGAATTCCTCCCCCAACAAGTGTTTAATTGTGATGAAACAGGCCTCTTTTGGAAGCAAATGCCAAACAGGACCTTCATTACTCAGGAGAAAAAGGCACTGCCAGGACACAAGCCTATGAAAGACAGGCTAACTCTCATGATTTGTGCTAATGCCAGTGGAGATTTCAAAGTGAAGCCTTTACTGGTGTATCACGCAGAAAATCCCAGAACCTTCAAGAAACACAATGTTAACAGGAATAATTTGTGTGTGTATTGGAAGGCTAACACAAATGCATGGGTCACTAAGGACTTTTTCGTGGAATGATTGACTGGAGTGTTTGGCCCTAGTGTGAAGAAATACCTCCTGGAAAAGAAATTGGGACTCAAGTGCCTCCTGGTACTGGACAATGCTCCTGCTCATCCTCACAACTTGGAAGAGTATTTGTCTGATGAGTTCAGTTTCATCAGAGTGAAGTTCTTGCCTCCTAACACCACTCCTCTCATCCAGCCCATGGACCAGCAGGTCATTGCAAACTTCAAGAAACTTTACACCAAAGCAGTGTTTCAGAAGTGCTTTGATGTGACCTCAGACACTGCACTGACCCTGAGAGAGTTCTGGAAAGATCACTACAATATCGTGCATTGCATAGGCCTTATAGGTAAGGCTTGGGAGGGAGTGACTTCAGGACTTTGAACTCTGCTTGGAGACCACTGTGGCCGGATTGTGTTGAAAAGTGGGATTTTGAAGGATTTAAGGCTAACCCTGTGCCTGTTGTGGAAGATATTGTGGCATTGGGGAACAGCCTGGGGTTGGAGGTGAGTGGTGAGGATGTGGAAGAGTTGGTGGAGGAGCATAGGGTGAGTTAACAACTGAAGAGCTGCAACAGCTGGAACTGGAACAGCATCAGACCAGAGCTGAGGTTATTGCTTCACAGGAGGAGGAAGAGGGAGTGAAGGAGATGCCTTCTTCAGTGCTTAAGGACATGTGTACAAAGTGGAATGAGTTACAGACATTTGTTGAAAAACACCACCTTGAGCAAGCTGAAATGAATCATCTGTGCAACCAGTTCAGTGACAGAGCCATGTTATACTTCAGGAAAATTTTAAAGAGGTGCCAGAAACAGAGGACTCTGGACAGTTATTTTTCGTGGCAGTGTTCTAGTGACTCTCAAGCTGGTCCTAGTGGGATTAAAAGACCAAGAAGGGAAGTAACCCCAGAGAGGGACTTGTTACTTGAAGTCCTTTTGGTGGGGGATTCCCCTTCCAAACACCAACACCTCCCCCTGTCCTCCACCCTATCTTCCAGATGCCAGCAACTCTCTTCAATAAAGGTAAGTAAATGTTATTTTAAATGTTTAATTATAAATTTAACCTTTACAAAATTAAATTTTCTGTGAATATTTTTGGATGTCTGGAACGGATTAATTGTATTTACATTATTTCTTATGGGAAATAATCCTGGAACGGATTAAGATCGTTAGTCGAGGGGCCACTGTACACTATATTATAGAACAATAGTAATAAACAATTTTTTTAGTGTTGGTTTGTGTAAACACGTTTTGTAAACAATATACTAATGATAATAATTTTGTGCAGTTATTGTGTTGCATACAATGAGTGTATATATGTACATTGCACCTTACTTTGGTCTCACATGCCACATAAGTTACTTGAAAAAAAAATTGGAAAAGACAAGAAACCTTCGAATGGGAGTAAATACAGTGGTCCCTCGATTAACGATCTTAATCCGTTCCAGGAGCTAGACCTCAACACGAAAACTTCGTAATTCAAAACCTTATTTCCCATAAGAAATAATGTAAATATAATTAATCCGTTCCAGACATCCAAAAAAATTCACAAAAAATTAATTTACATTCATAAAACAATTATAATTGTACATATATATAAAGTAGTACAGTGGTACCTCGAGTTACGATATTTTTTCGTTCGAGAATGCTGTTCAAGTGCCATTACCAAACGAATTTATCCCCATAAGGAATAATGTAAAATAGACTAGTCCTTTTACACCCAAAATATACCTACAAAGCATTTAAAAAAATAAACTTACATAAAAGGGCGATTTTGGGGACCATCGTAATTCAGGTACCACTGTACATGTAATATATATTAAATTTATAATTAAACATTTAAAATAACATTTACTTACCTTTATGAAGAGTTGCTGGCATCTGGAAGATAGGGAGGAGGACAGGGAGGGTTAGTGTTTGGAAGGAATCCCCACTCCCTGCCTTCCTGCTACACTCCCTGCAAAAATGCTACACTCCCTGCATGAATGCTTCACTCCCTGCATGAATGCTACACTCCCTGCATGAATGCTACACTCCCTGCATGAATGCTACACTCCTCATGAATGCTGCACTCCCTGCATGAATGCTACACTCCTGCATGAATGCTACACTCTCTGCATGAATGCTACACTCCCTGCATGAATGCTACACTCCCTGCATGCCTGCTACACTCCCTGCATGCCTGCTACACTCCCTGCATGCCTGCTACACTCCCTGCATGCCTGCTACACTCCCTGCATGCCTGCTACACTCCCTGCCTTCCTGCTACACTCCCTGCATGAATGCTACACTCCCTGCATGAATGCTACCACTGGGGTGCCACTAGGAAGCTTCTTTGGACCCATGGTGACTTATTTCACAGTGACAATCACTAAACCACCAATAAACACAACAAATGTATTGTGAATGTTTGAAAGAGCGCACTGGGTATTGTTCACTCAAGTGTAAACAACGCTAGACTGGCGTCCTGTGGGCGGCGTGCAAGCGCAGGCAGGCGGACAGGTCTGGTACGGACCGCTTCACGAGTCCAAAATGCTACACAAGACAAATATTGACTGTAAAAAGCAACCTTTACACGAAATAACCGTTATTCGGTCGGACCGTTACTCGGGGGTCCACTGTATAAGATTATTGGGTGACTGGCATTCGCCGCTGTTGCCATACGCGGCTCATTTTCTGCCAACTTTACGCCTCTATATCTTGGTAAGTACTGATCACAAAAACTGTTTTTTGGGCTTAAAACAATCAGAATATTAATCTTAACATTTTGGTGAGAATTTTTTTTTTTTTTTTCAAATATTTTGTGACATAGAAAGACACTTCAGGATTTGGGGTTGCAACAGTCAAAGGGTTAAAACTGTTGAAGTCTGTGGAAATCCCTAAAGCACAGCTCTCTACACAGCAGTGTTTTATGTCCCACACATGCTCCAGGGAACACATTCCCTGGAGCATGAGAGAGCCAGGGAACACTCTCTTTGGAGCAGGTGAGAGACAGGGAACACTCTGGAAAATAAAAGGACACAAATGCAACTAATGTGACATTTTATTGTGGCAACGTTTCGCTCTTCAGGAGCTTTTTCAAGTCGTTACAAACAATACATGTACACAGAGGGTATTTATAGGCTTAGGAGGGGGTGGCGGGGGCAGTGGTAATAATACAAATAGTATGGTAGAACAATCAACTTACACATGAGTAAAAGGTTATAAAAGCTATTATTTGGGTAGCGTAAAAATAGGTTAGAAAAATATTGGTGGTTGGATTTGAGAAGGTCTCTCCTCTGTAATGTGCTTGTGTAGTATTAGCAGCAGAGACTATGTGATGGCAGGGTTTACTGTTTTCAGGAGGATTCTCGCTAAGACCTCAGAGATGATGAAGCTGCCTTTGTTTTGTTTGTGTTAGAAACAGCAATTAACGCTGATTCAAGGCACTTGCGTCTGCGCAAATTAGGTTCTTTGATCACTAATCGGGCGTCCCTGAATTTCATGAGATGATTGGCGGAATTTCGGTGTTCTACGCAGGTGTTTTTCAAGTTTTCGTTCCTACATGCATTAATGTGTTCATTAAGGCGTGTTTCGAGGTTCCTTTCTGTTTCACCTACATAAATCCTGTCACAGCCTCCACAGGGTATAGTGTAAACCCCTGCATTGACTGGTTCATGGTTCTTGGATTTCGTCCTGGTTAGATCCTTTATAGAAGTGCTGGAAGCGATGGCGACTCTAGTGTTAGCTTGTGCTAGTACTTTAGAAATGTTCAATGCAACCTAGCTGTTGGGAAAAATTATAACTATGTTAGGAGTGGTGTTGGTGCGTGGAGAATTAAAGATCTGACGATCTCTTTTCTTGCAATCTTTGATGAAAAAGGAAGAAAATGTAAATCAGAAAGGTTTGGTGAATGTACATTCTCGTCAAACTCAGGACTACAAATTCAGCATGTCTTGGAAAAAATTTGATGATGATGCCTCTTTTGGTCTTTGTATCTTGACTGGAATAGAAGTGTGTGAGATCATTTTTATTTGTTGGTTGAACGCGATCCAGTTTACACTAGAAGAAGAGTCCAAAGACAAGCTACCTTTTCTAGACATCCTCAATCACGAAGTAGATAAAAACCTAAGATTTCAAGTTTACGGAAACCTACAAAAAAAATGATCTCACACATTCTATTCCAGTCAAGATACTAAGCCAAAAAGAGGCATCATCATCAGATTTTTCCTGAAGCATACCGAATTTGTAGTCCTGAGTTTCTTGCGAGGAATGTAATACATTCACCAAACCTTACTGATTTATTTTCCTTCCATTTTCATCAAAGTTATAATTACATTTTCCTTCCTTTTTCATCAAAGTTATAATTTACATTTTCCTTCCTTTTTCATCAAGTATAATTCTCCAACAGCCAGGTTGCATTGACCATTTCTAAAGTACTAGCCAAGCTAACACTGGTGCCATCGCATCCAGCACTTCAATAAGATCTAACAGACAAATCCAAGCTCCATGACTAGTCAATGCAGGGGTTTACTTATACCCTGTGGAGGCTGTGACAGGACTTATGAGGTGAAACAACAAGAACCTCAAACACCCTCAACACTCAACACTGAAATTCCACCAATCATCTCATGAAATTCATGAGCATTCATGCATTCAGTGATCAAAGAACCTAATTTCCAGAGATGCAAAGTCTTGAATCAGTGTTAATGTTTTTTAACACAATTAAACAAAACAAAGGCAGCTTCATCAACTCTGAGGTCTTTGCGAGAATCCTCCTGAAACAGTAAACCCTGCCATCACATAGTCTCTGCTATTACTACACAAGCACAGTACAGAGGAGAGCCTTCTCAAATCAACCACAATATTTGTCTAACCTATTTTTACGCTACCCAAGTAATAGCTTTTATAACTTTTTACCATGTATAATTGACTGTTCTACCATATTTATATTACCACTACTACTACCACTAGTATTACACCTCCTCATAGCCTATATATACCCTCTGTGTCCATGTATTGTTTGTAACGGCATAAAAGCTCCTGGAAGCGAACGTTGCCAAAATAAAATGTCACATTAGTTGCATTTGTGTCCTTTTAATTAACATATTGTGGTAATTCTACCTTTTATACACTCTTTTTTTCTGTCTCATAAACACGCTGGATAAACAGGTATTCATGCTACTTCTACTTACACTTTAGGTCACACTACACAGGCATGCACATGCATATACAGTGGTACTCGATTACGATGGTCCCCAAAATTGCCCTTTTATGTAAGTTTATTTTTTTAAATGCTTTTGTAAGTATATTTTTGGGGTGTAAAAGGACTAGTCTTTTTACATTATTCTATGGGGATAAATTGTTTGGTAATGGCACTTGAACAGCATTCTCGAACGAAAAATATCAGAACCTCAAGGCCACTGATATACATACACACATCTAGGTTTCTTCTTTTTCTTAATAGCTCTTGTTCTTTATATTTTCTCTAATGTCCATGGGAAGTGGAAAAGAATCTTTCCTCCGACGCCATGCGTGTCGTATAGGCGACTAAAATGCCGGGAGCAATGGGCTAGTAACCCCTTCTCCTGAACACATTTACTAAAAAGAGGAAAAACTTTATAAAACTGGGTTGTTTGAATGTGTGTGGATGTAGTGGGATGATAAGAAAGGATGATTGCTGATGTTATGAATGAAAAGAAGTTGGATGTCCTGGCCCTAAGCTTAAACAAAGCTGAAGGGGTAGGCGAGTTTCAGTGGGAGAAATAAATGGGATTAAGTCAGGAGTATCTGAGAGAGTTATTAAGGAAGGGTAGCAATAATGTTGAAGGATCAGTTATGGAAGGAAGAGGAATATAAATTGTAAATTCAAGGATTATGTGGATTAAAAAAAGGGTCGGATGCAAAAATGGGTCATTAGCGTGTATGCACCTGGAGAGAGAGGAGTGGGGGAGAGAGATTTTGGGAGATGTTAAGAATGTATAGGAACTTTTGAACCAAGTGAGAGAGTAATTGTGGTAGGGGACCTAAATGCTAAAGTAGGAGAAACATGTAGAGAGGGTGTGGGGTAAGTTTGGGGAGGGTAAATGATAATGGACCCGGTTGAACTTTGTTGAAAGGGGGTTGTTATAGGTAATACATATTTTAAGAAAAAGAGGATAAATAAGTATACAAGATATGATGAGGGTAATGACAGTAGTTTGTTGGACTTTTAAAATTGGGGAGATAAAAAACTGTTGAGTAGACTTCAGGATGTACATGTTTATGAGGGGGCCCCAGATATATCAGTCCTTTTTATTATAGCTACAGTGGGATAAAAAAGGGAGATGGGATACAAGGAAAATAGAAGCAGTAAGAAAAGAGAGGTGAAGGTTTATAAACTAAAAGAGGAGGCAGTAAGGGTAAGATATAAACAACTATTGGAGGATAGATGGGTAGTGAGAGTGGGCAATGGGGCGAAGATGTATGGGGTAGATTTAAAAATGAGGTTAGAGTGTTCCGAGAAGTTTGTGGTTTACAGGGGGCGGGAGGGAAGAAGAGCGATTGGTGGAATGATGATGTAAAGAGAGTAAAGGGGAAAAAGTTACATATGAGGGCTTTTACAAAAATAGAAGTGATGCAAGGAGGAAGAGAATGGAAAAAAAAAAGAGGTTAAAGAGAGGGGAAACAATGTAAAAGAAGAAATGAGAGAGTGGGTGAGATGTTATCAACAAATTTTGTTGAAAATAAGAAAAAGTTTTGGAGTGAGATTAATAAGTTGAGAAGCCTAGGGGAAAAAATGGAGACAGTTAAAAATAGGAGGAGAGTTATTAAATGGAGTTAGAGGTATCGGGAAGATGGAGGGGAAAATTTTGAGGAGTTGTTAAATGTTGATGAAGACAGGAAGCTGTGATTTCGTGTTTTAGGGCAAGGAGAATAACATCTTGTAGGAGTGTGGAAGAGCCAGTTGTAGTGTGGGGAAGTTTGTGAGGCAGTGGGTAGAATGAAAGGGGTAAGGCAGCTGGATTGATGGGATAAAGATAGAAATGTTAAAAGACAGAAAGCAGGATAGCAGATGAACAAGGGGGCTTTAGGAAAGGTAGGGGGTGTGTAGACCAAGTGTTTACAGTGAAACATATAGGCGAACAGTATTTGGATAAGGGTAAAGAGGTTTTTGTGGCATTTATGGATTTAGAAAAGGCGTATGATAGGGTGGATAGGGGGGCAATGTGTCGGATGTTGCAGGTGTATGGAATAGGAGGTAGGTTACTGAAAGCAGTGAAGAGTTTTTATGAGAATAGTGAGGCTCAAGTTAGAGTGTGTAGGAGGGAAGGGGACTATTTCCCAGTAAAAGTGGGCCTTAGACAAGGATGTGTGATGTCACTGTTGTTGTTCAATATATTTATAGATGGGGTTGTAAGAGAAGTGAATGCGAGGGTCTTGGCAAGAGGTGTGGGGTTAAAAGATAAAGAATTAAATACAAAGTGGGAGTTGTCACAGTTGCTTTTTGCTGATGACACTGCTTTTGGGAGATTCTGAAGAGAAGTTGCAGAGGTTGGTGGATGAATTTGGTAGGGTGTGTAAAAGAAGAAAATTGAAAGTGAATACAGTCATCCCTCGGTTTTCGCTTGTCCCAGTTATCGCCGATTTTGGTTTTCACCGACTTTTTTCAGGGAAAATTTGGCTCAGTTTTCGCCGATCGTATGGGACCTGTCCACTAGTGCCGCGCACATACAAAGGCCGTAGGCCCACCACCCACGCACATTGTCACGCAGTCTAGCATTGTTTACGCTTGAGTGAACATCACCCCAGGAGTTTATACAAAACATTTATTAACAATTCATTGTTTTTGGGCCTTGATTATTGTGTGTGACTACTAAATAAGCTACCATGGGCCCAAAGAAAGCTCCTAAAGCCACTTCTTTGGTAAAGAAAGTGAGAAACACTAGAAATGAAGAAATAATAGAAAAATATGATAGTGAAAGTGAGAAACACGATGGAGTTTAAGAGTGTTGCAGGGAGTGTAGCATGCATGCAGGGAGTGTAGCATGCATGCATGCAGGGAGTGTAGCAGGCATGCAGGGAGTGTAGCATGCATGCAGGGAGTGTAGCAGGCATGCAGGGAGTGTAGCAGGCATGCAGGGAGTGTAGCAGGCATGCAGGGAGTGTAGCATGCATGCAGGGAGTGAGCAGGTATGCAGGGAGTGTAGCAGGTATGCAGGGAGTGTAGCAGGTATGCAGGGAGTGTAGCATGTATGCAGGGAGTGTAACAGGTATGCAGGGAGTGTAGCATGTATGCAGGAGTGTAACAGGTATGCAGGAGTGTAGCATGTATGCAGGGAGTGTAACAGGTATGCAGGGAGTGTAGCAGGTATGCAGGAGTGTAGCATGTATGTAGGGAGTGTAGCATGTATGTAGGGAGTGTAGCTGGCAGGGAGGGAGTGTAGCAGGCAGGGAGGGAGTGTAGCAGGCAGGGAGGGAGGTAGCAGGCAGGAGGGAGTGAGCAGGCATGCAGGGAAGTGACCCTGGATAAGGACTTGGTACCTAGAGTCCTTATGGAGGATTCCCTTCCAAAAATTAGGGTCTCTTCCCTCTCCCATCTTCCCTCTCTCCCATCCAGCAACATCAGTCTTCAATAAAGGTAAGTGCCACATTCAGTTCATTCATTTGTGCATGTAAATCTATCTTTAAGGCCCCAAAATTTTTTTTTCCAAACTTCTGGGTTTCTGAAACGGATTAATTGAATTTCCATTATTTCTTATGGGGAAAATAGTTTTGGTTTTCGCCGATTTTGGTTTTAGCCGATCCATCTGGAATGGATTAAAACCGAAAACCGAGGGATGACTGTATAGGAAAGAGTAAGGTGATGAGGATAACAAAAAGATTAGGTGACGAAAGATTGGATATCAGATTGGAGGGAGAGAGTATGGAGGAGGTGAATGTATTCAGATATTTGGGAGTGGACATGTCAGCAGATGGGTCTATGAAGGATGAGGTGAATCATAGAATTGATGAGGGAAAAAGGGTGAGTGGAGCACTTCGGAGTCTGTGGAGACAAAGAACTTTGTCCATGGAAGTAAAGAAGGGAATGTATGAGAGTATAGTTATACCAACACTCTTATATGGGTGTGAAGCATGGGTGATGAATGTTGCAACGAGGAGAAGGCTGGAGGCAGTGGAGATGTCATGTCTGAGGTCAATGTGTGGTGTGAATATAATGCAGAGAATTCGGAGTTTGGAAATTAGGAGGAGGTGTGGGATTACTAAAACTATTATCCAGAGAGCTGAGGAGGGGTTGTTGAGGTGGTTCGGACATGTAGAGAGAATGGAACGAGACAGAATAACTTCGAGTGTATAAATCTGTAGTGGAGGGAAGGCGGGGTATGGATCGGCCTAGGAAAGGTTGGAGGGAGGGGGTAAAGGAAGTTTTGTGTGCGAGGGGCTTGGACGTCCAGCAAGCAAGTGTGAGCGTATTTGATAGGAGTGAATGGAGACAAATGGTTTTTAATACTTGACGTTCTGTTGGAGTGTGAGCAAAGTAACATTTATGAAGGGATTCAGGGAAACCGGCAGGCCGGACTTGAGTCCTGGAGATGGGAAGTACAGTGTCTGCACTCTGAAGGAGGGGTGTTAATGTTGCAGTTTTATAACTGTAGTGTAAAGCACCCCTCTGGCAAGACAGTGATGGAGTGAATGATGATGAAAGTTTTTCTTTTTCGGGCCACCCTGCCTTGGTGGGAATCGGCCGATGTGTTAATAAAAAAAAAAAAAAATTATACACTCTCTCTGGAGCATGTGAGAGCCAGGGAACACTCTCTCTGGAGCATGTGAGAGGCAGGAAACACTCTCCCTGGAGCATGAGAGTGCCAGGGAACACTCTCCCTGGAGCATGTGAGAGCCAGGGAACACTCTCTCTGGAGCATGTGAGAGCAAGTGATCATTCACACTCATCGACCTGTATCTCTGAGTTTAGCTGGTCACTTTAATGTGAGCTTTTACATATCTTTTCTGAGCCCAATTGCTCTTGTCAGTACCCAGCTTGTCTATATATACCGGCGTTATGGGGCCATGGGACCTAACATGCATTTATGTATCTAAGTAACAGTTACTCTGGAATACCTAATTATATTGAACTGATGGGGGCAAATGAATGGTTCAGAGAACCGACAAGTTATAAATTAGACACATATGCAACACTTGGGTATCTTTATAGTGTTGCATGTGTCTAATTTATAACTGATGGGGGCACAACTGCTTTAATTTGTCATAAGGGCAAATCACTCTTGTGGGAAAAAAGTCCAGTTGAGCCAAGCTGTTTTTTTTCAATATAATAGGTTGTACTATAGACACACACATTAAAATAAGTAGTGTATAAAGTTGTATTTTTTTTTGGTAAAAGTAAAATAAGGTGTAGTTATGGAAAAACAATTATTGTGGTACCTAGAGAGTTGGGCATGGCAACAGTCTTTTGGATGTTTTGGTGGGCTTTTGGGAGTAGCCTAGCTTGGTCTTGCTCTCTGTCTCACTTTTTTTGGGGGCTTCAAGATGGTTGGATCTCCTTGTCCTTCTTATTTCTGGGCAGGATGTGAGTGCCCCAGAAGTAAGATTTATACTTTAAAGTGATGTAACCATTATACCCAGGGTGACTACAGTGTGTCAAAACACTGGGAAAGGAGGAAAACAGTACTAATTGTGGCAGGTGGACCATGTGATTGCTGGAGTAGCTAAAGGGTGCATGCTTGTTATGAATAGAAAGATGCTAAACCTGTATATTCTGTATCAACCAGGTCATCCTCTCTTTCCTGTTAGTGTGACTTTGTAAATGGTACAAGTCAGGATGAAACATCGTCGTAAGCTCCTCTCTCCTATACCTGGAGAGAGTTCCAGGGGTCAACGCCCCTGTGGCCCGGTCCGTGACCAGGCCTCCTGTTGGACCAGAGCCTGATCAACCAGGCTGTTACTGCTGGCCGCACGCAGTCCAACGTACGAACCACAGCCCGGCTGGTCAGGTACCGACTTTAGGTGCCTGTCCAGTGCCTGCTTGAAGACAGCCAGGGGTTTGTTGGTAATCCCCCTGATATATGCTGGGAGGCAGTTGAACAATCTTGGGCCAATGACACTTATTGTGTTGTCCCTCAACGTGCTAGTGGCACCCCTGCTCTTCATTGGGGGGATGTTACATCGCCTGCCGAGTCTTTTGCTTTCGTAGGGAGTGATTTTTGTGTGCAAGTTTGGTACTAAGCCCTCGAGAATTTTCCATGTGTATATAATAATGTATTTCTCCCGCCTGCGTTCTAGAGAGTACAGGTTTAGGAACTTCAAGCGTTCCCAGTAGTTGAGGTGGTTTATCGCACTTATGCGTACGGTGAAGGTTCTCTGCACATTTTCAAGGTCAGCAATTTCACCCGCCTTGAAAGGTGCCGTTAGTGTGCAGCAATATTCTAGCCTAGATAGAACAAGCGATCTGTAAAGTGTCAACATGGGCTTGGCATCCCTGGTTTTGAAGGTTCTCATTATCCATCCTGTCATTTTTCGAGCAGATGCAATTGCTACTTTGTTATGGTCCTTGAAGGTGAGATCCTCTGACATGATCACTCCCAGGTCTTTGACAAAAGGTTTTTCGCTCTATTGTGTGGTTGGAATTAGTTTTGTACTCCGAAGAGATTTTAATTTCTTCACGTTTTCCGTATCTGATTAACTGAAATTTCTCATCATTGAACTTCATATTGTTTTCTGCAGCCCATTTAAAGATTTGGTTTATGTCTGCTTGGAGTCTAGCCGTGTCTTCAACGGTGGACACTGTCATACAGATTCGGGTGTCATCTGCAAAGGAAGACACAGCACTGTGGCTTATATCCCTGTCAATATCTGATATGAGGATGAGGAATAGGATGGGAGCAAGTACTGTGCCTTGTGGAACAGAGCTTTTCACAGTAGCTGCCTCAGACTTTACTCTGTTGACTACTACTCTTTGTGTTCTACATGTTAGGAAATTATAGATCCATCTACCAACTTTTCCTGTTATTCCTTTATCACGCATTTTGTGTGCTATTGCACCATGGTCACACTTGTCAAAGGCTTTTGCAAAATCTGTGTATATAACATCTGCATTCTGTTTATCTTCTAGAACATCCAGGACCTTGTCGTAGTGGTCCAGTAGTTTGGACAGACAGGAGCGGCCTGCTCTAAACCCATGCTGTCCTGGGTTGTGCAATTGATGGGTATCAAGATGGGTTGCGATCTTGCTTCTTAGAACCCTTTCAAAGATTTTTATGATATGGGACGTTAGCGCAATTGGTCTGTAGTTCTTTGCTATTGCTTTACTGCCCCATTTGTGGAGCGGCGGCAGGACAGTGGGGACTGAGGGGAGAAGGGACTGAGGGGAGTGCTAGAGGTATAATCTTCAGAGTTTGTGTAGTAAGTCAGTTGCTGTCAAAAAGTCAATGAGAGAGTCAGGATTAAAGGAGGGCCCATCAGCAAGAAGGGAAGGTAAAGAAAGGGCAGCAGAGAGAAGACGACGTTGGACGTAAATTCTACGTGCTCGTTAATAGTGGGAGCAACCCAACAGAATATGGCGAACAGATACTGGAACCTGACAATGCTCACAGAGAGGGACAGGGAGCCTCTCTATGAGATACCCATGAGTAAGACGAGTGTGGCCGATGCGAAGACGGGAGAGTGTAGTCTCCCAACCTCGACATTGGTGACAAAAAGAAGGCCAGAAACCTATACTCAGTTTAATAGAATGAAGTTTGTTATTTAGCAGGTCAGACCAGCGTTGTTGCCAACGGGTGCGAAGGTGGGTAGCAATGACTGCAAAATAGTCCGTGAATGGAACACCTCTATATGAAACTGGAAGGTTATGTACTGCTGACCGCACAGCAGTGTCTGCCTGTTCATTGCCCTGTACGTCAACATGAACAGGAACCCAGCAAAAAACAATATCTTTGTGTTTGCTAGAGATACGGCGTAACCAAAGTTGGATACAAAGAACTAGGGGGTGAGGTGTATCAAATTTTCGGATAGCTTGTAAAGCACTAAGGGAGTCTGAAACGACCACAAATGGTGACACAGGCATAGATGCAATTCGGATAAGTGCCACAAGAATGGCGTACAATTCAGCCGTAAATATGCTAGCCGAGGATAATAGATGCCCTCGCATGACGCTGTCCGGAAACACTGTTGCAAATCCGACACTGTCTGATGACTTAGAACCAACGGTGTACACTGCGATGGCATTGGAATGAGAATGGAAGTGGTCTAGAAAAAGAGAGCGAGAAGCTGCCGTAGGTAGTTGGGCTTTCGCGCAAGGCAGAGGAAAAGAACCGACACGGACAGCAGGAACTTCCCAAAGGGGTAGGGGAAAGGGAGATGCCACATGAACATAGAAAGGTGGTAGCTGAAGGGAAGACAAGAGCGAATGTAGACGAAGAGAAAAGGGATGAAGTAAACAGGGTCAACGAACAAATAAAGAGCGTCTACTAACATCTGTGACAATCCTATACATGGAAGGATTGCGAAGGTCATGAGAGGGAACATAATAGCGAAGGCAATGTGCATCACGACGATTGGACAAGGATGGAATGTTCGCTTCTAATAGAGGCTCTCAACCGGGGAAGAATGAAATGCACCAAGGCATAAACGCAATCCCTGGTGATGGATGGGATTAAGGCTGGAAAGAGTAGCAAGGGAGGCCGCCGAATATATCTGGTCGCCATAATCGAATTCGATAAAATTAGGGCTGAATGCAGGCGAAGGAGAGTTCTACGATCAGCCCCCCATGAAAGATGTGCTAGGGTTTTAAGGAGGTTAAGCCGGCTATGACAAGTCACCTTCAGAGAGGTAATGTTATGTTTCCAGGACAATCGATGGTCAAACAGGAGGCCGAGAAACCTGACTGTATCATGTTCTGGGATACGTAAGCCATAAAGGTACAATGGATGATCAGAGACCACTGAACGTCTAGTAAACGTAATTTGATGAGTTTTGCCACTAGAAAATTTAAACCCGTGAGTAGTGGCCCAATCGGAAACCCGGTTGATGGCATGCTGGAGGGAAACTGCAATGAGGTGACAGTCAGCACCCGCACAAGCTATAGCAAAGTCATCAACATAAAGCGATGACCAAATATTGGATGGGAGAACAGATGCCAGATTATTTATAGCAAGGACAAAGAGTGTTGTGCTCAGAACACATCCCTGGGGGACGCCTTCAGCTTGGACAAACTCCTAGGAAAGCACATTATACTAACCCGGACACGGAAATGTCTTTCAGTTAAGAAGGCCTTAAGGAAAAATGGTAGATTGCCACGGAGGCCTAAGGAGTGGGCCTGGGCCAAGATATTATACCTCCAAGTTGTGTCATAAGCCTTCTCAAGGTCAAAAAAGATGGCAATAACCGAGTGGTTATTAGCAAAGACATGACGAATATATGTATCCAAGCGCAGTAAGGGGTCAATGGCAGAATGGCCCTTATGAAAGCCATATTGAATAGTGGAGAGACTACTGTGCATCTCTAAATACCACATCAAACATCTATTAACTAGACGTTCCATCACCTTGCAAACTGCACTGGTAAGAGCGATGGGACAGTAGTGGGAGGTATCATGTCCCGTAGTACCCGGTTTGTGAAAAGAGAGAACAATAGCAGACTTCCACAGCTGGGGAATAAATCCTTGCGACCATATAAGATTAAAGAGTCGAAAGAGGACACCAAGAGCAGACTGATGTAAATGCTGTAGCATATGAATATGTATGCCGTCTGGCCCAGCTGCCGATGATCCACAAGCGGAGAGTGTTGCCTCCAGTTCTTGAAGGGTAAAAGGCACATTATAAGTCTTCTTTAATAGAAGAAAAATCTAAGGGCTTTAACTCGCTGGCAGACTTAGAAGAAAGGAACGAGGGACATAGATGGAGCCCCTGAGAAATGCGGACCAGATGATTACCAATTTCAGTGGCAACGGCAAGAGGGTGTGCTATATCGACACCGGCACCCCGAGGAACAGGAGCCGGGTCTGGGGAGAATTTACCACTCAATTTCCGCACTTTCTTCCAGGCTGCACTCATCGAGGAAGCTTAAGTGATGGTGGAAACATAATCCTGCCAGCAAGTGCGTTTAGCATCACGTATGACACAGCGAGCAATTGCTCTCCTCTGCTTAACCCTTTCGGGGTCAGTGCCGTACTAGTACGCGTAAATTCTAGCGGCCTCAAATTAAGCAGGAAACGGCTGGTAGGCCTACATATGAAAGAATGGATCTATGTAGTCAGTGTGAACAGTATAAAAAAAATCCTGCACCACACACTGCATAATCAGCGACTTTGCAGTCTATTTTCGTATGGTATTTATTGATGTATTCTCGTTTTCTTGGTCTCATGTGATAGAATGGAAGATATATTACAGAAATAGAGATGATTTTGATTGGTTTGACAATGACAAGTATACCTTGAAATTGAGCTCAAAGTAGCGAAAATGTTCGATTTTCGCCGATGTTCAAGAGTAAACAAATCACACCATGCGTCCAATACACATGAACTGGTGAGTCTAATATTCTTGCACAAGTGCGCTGATATTATTTATACCATTTTTACAATGATGCACTTGTATACATAACAGTAAATCTTCTATTTTTTGGTGAGAATAAAAATTCAAAATGGAAAGCAAAAGTAATGTAAGAGGGGCTTGGAGACGTGACTAATGAACAAGATGCTATTTTTGTGCCAGGAATGTCTGCATTGTTTATTCTGGACCCTATTTTGAAATTGGCATCATTTGAAATTTGTGTGAAATTGGCCAAATTGTCATTTTCTGACCACTATTTTGGGTAGTTGAAATTGGTAAACAGGCAGTTTCTTGTACTCAATCGATAGAAGAAATGGGGTTCTAGCGAAATAGCTATGATTTTAGTGGAATTAATTGGATTTACATTACAGTGGTACCCCGAGTTTCGAACACCTCCCAACTCGACCTATTATGTAAGTTTATTATTGTAAGTGCTTTTGTAAGTGTATTTTTGGGGGTCTGAAATGGACTAATCTAATTTAAATTATTCCTTATGGGAATAAATTCGTTCAGTAACAGCACTTGAACAGCATTCTGGAACGAAGAAAGTTCGAAACTTGGGGTACCACTGTATTTCTTATGGGAAATATTGCTTTAGTTTTCGTCGAATTTGGTTTTTGTTAGTCTCTCTGGAATGAATAAAAAAACAAAAAACGAGGTTCCACTGTACAGTGGACTCTCGGTTATCGGCCGTAATCCGTTCCAGAAGCTTGGCCTAACACCGAAATGGCTGATAACCGAAATAATATTTCCCATAAGAATTAATGTAAATACAATTAATCTGTTCCAGACAAAAATATTCACAAAATTTTTTTTTTTTTTTTAACAATTAAATCAGTATTACATACCTTTATTGAAGACTAATGCTGGCTTCTGGAAGATAGGGAGGAGGAAAGATGGAGGAGTTATTGTTTAGAAGGGGAATTTCCCTCCATAAGGACTTCAGGTAGCAAAGCCCTCTCTGGGGTTGCTTCCCTTCTTTGTCTTTTAATGCCACTAGGACCAGCTTGAGAGTCACTCCACCAACTATACTCCCTGCATGCCTGCTACACTCCCTGCATGCCTGCTACACTCCCTGCATGCCTGCTACACTCCCTGCATGCCTGCTACACTCCCTGCATGCCTGCTACACTCCCTGCATGCCTGCTACACTCCCAGCATGCCTGCTACACTCCCTAAGAGCCTGCTACACTCCTTGCCTCTATGCCTGCCTGCCTTGAATTCTATCGTGTTTCTCACTTTCTTTACCAAAGAAACTTTACTAAGAACTTTCTTTGGAGCCATGGTTACTTATTTTGCAGTTGCACTGAAAACCCCCTACTAAAAACAATGGAAAACAAGCAAAATGTTTGGATGAATGAGCAGAAGCTTCCTCACACACCGAGAGACACAGCCAGACTGATGCGCAAGTGGCCCCAGCCGGCGGACGGACGTGTCCCATACGGCTGATCACCGAAATAACAGCTGATAACAGGAAGTCGAAAAACCGGCCTATAACCGAGTTGGCTGATAACAGGAACGGCCTATAACCGGGGGTCCACTGTATTTATATCCCCTTTGTTAATACCCATCTTCCACTTATACACTTCGATCATGTGTCCCCTCATTCTTCGTCTTACTAGTGAATGTAATTTATACCTGCAGAAGTGTCTTCATCCGAATGTTGGGTACACTCTTTTCAACGATAATATGATGTCTGTCATCATTATGCACGTCAAGCACATGTCCACACTGAAGTTCCCCTGCAAGAAACAGTTTAGGATAAAAACATTTATATTACAATATTCCCCAATTAAAAACAAAATTCTGCAGTTATTGCCCCACAAACCTATGACATGACAGTGACACCACACTTCATCATACTATTTACTTTAAGGTCATGACAATTAACCTCTCACTAAGCCTCTTTGCAAAATGAGCTGAGAAGTGGCATGCAAATTTTTAGCTCATCTGTACAAAGAATTTTGAACAGTCTTATAAAAAATGATGATCTTAAGTCCATTAAAATTGAGACATATACGTTTCATAAGTCCTAGGTAGTAGGTTGGTAGAGAGCAACCGCCCATGGAGGTACTACCGTCCTACCAAGTGAGTGTATAACAGAAACCTGCAATTGTTTTACACGATATTAGGATTTCTGGTGTCTTTTTTCTGTCTCATAAACATGCAAAGTTTCAGGTATGTCTTGCTACTTCTACTTACACTTAGGTCACACTACACATGCATGTACAAGCATATATATATACAGCGACGTAGTGGAGGCAGGAACTATACATACAGTGGACCCCCGAGTTTCGTAAACCCCGGAAATCGTACATTTATGTAAGTATAATATTTTAAGTGCTTGTGGAAAAGTATTTTTGGGGGTCTGAAATAGACTAACCTACGTGACATTTTTCCTTAAGGGAGTAAATTCGTTCGGTAATGGCACTTGAGCAGACTTCAGGAGTGAAGTTTTTACGAAACTCGGGGGTCCACTGTAGTTTTAAGACGAGGTTTGATAAAGCTCATGGAGCAGGGAGAGAGAGGACCTAGTAGCAATCAGTGAAGAGGTGGGGCCAGGAGTTATGACTCGACCCCTGCAACCACAAATAGGTGAGTACAAATAGGTGAGTACACACCCCTCTGGGTTTTCTTCTACAGTGGTACCCTGGATTTCGTCAATAATTCGTTCCAGAAGGCTGTTCGAGTGCAGTTACCAAACGAATTTGTTCCCATAAGGAATAATGTAAATTAGACTAGTCCATTTTAGATCCCCCAAAAATACACTTACATAATTGTTCGAGTTGGGAGCTGAACGAAATCTGGGGTACCACTGATAATAGTTTTGACAAATCAGTAAGTTGAGTTCATGAAAGTTTTCTAAAATTAGATGTCTAGTTAAAAACTTAAATTAATGAAGATGACAAAGATTTACAATGGGTTATGAGATTACAAGAGGTGTACATGCCAAAAGCCCCTAATATGCAGAGCATTGTGGGCAGACTTAAAATTAACTTAAAATTTAATGGTAAGAATTATAGTAAACAGTTTAATATAAATACAGTGGTAACTCGAGCTACGATATTTTTTCGTTCGAGAATGCTGTTCAAGTGCCATTACCAAACGAATTTATCCCCATAAGGAATAATGTAAAATAGACTAGTCCTTTTACACCCCCAAAAATATACCTACAAAAGCATTTAAAAAAATAAACTTACATAAAAGGGCGATTTTGGGGACCATCGTAACTCGAGGTACCACTGTATAGTTGAGTATTTAAGCTATGAAATTTGAACATAATTTGAACATGACATTTTTGAAACATAATAGTTTTATCATTTTGGATCATTTACAGTTTTATATGTCAACATAATAATTTTTTATTTGTACATTGGACCCCCGAGTTTCGTAAAAACTTCATTCCAGAAGCCTGCTCAAGTGCCATTACCGAACGAATTTACGTCCTTAAGAAATAATGTCACGTAGGTTAGTCTATTTCAGACCCACAAAAATACACTTAAAAAAGCACTTACAATATTATATTTACATAATTGTACGATTTAAGGGGTTTACAAAACTCGGGGGTCCACTGTATTAATAAAATTATTAAATCAGATTAAACAAATCACATCAATAATTTGTGTTGCAATAACAGTTTATATGGTCATTAGATGAGTTACAAGGAGCACAAGGGTACATGAGAATGGATTTCTTTATTTGGTAATGCTGTAGGAACAAAGTTAGATTAGGTTGTATTTATTATAACAGGTTTATACATTTTGATATATTACAGGTTTATAGATTATGAGGTATAAGTTTCAACATTTGTACTAGTTCTTATTCTTGTTTATTTCCTCTTATCTCCATGGGGAAGTGGAACAGAATTCTTCCTCCGTGAGCTATGCGTGTCGTAAGAGGTGACTAAAATGCTGGGAGCAAGGGGCTAGTGATTTCTAGAGTAGCTCCTAGGCATTGCTAGGTGTCTGATAGGATCAGTGGTTTCTTTTTAATAAAAAGTAAAGAAAAGAAAACAAATTTTTATTGTGAAGTGATAAAGAGTGAAGAGTGACTATGGCTGGCATAAGAGGGGTTCAGGCTGCCATAATTATACTTATCATGATTTTGCATTTCTCTGAAGAAAGAAATCAGTCACAGGGACTGGAAAAGGTGAATGGGGTGATAGCTCCCTGGAAAGTGAAAGCTCAACATTGGCCATCCTACCAGAAACGTAAGTGCCACTATCGCCGCAAAGTATGGCAAAACCACATAACCAAACAAAAAAAGTGGCGCACAGCTTTTATAGTGGCGCTATTAAGTGGTGATATCCATACTAATCCAGGACCTTAATCTATGATACAGGTGCAAAACAGACAGATAAGTCATGGTGATAATGACGGTCTAGTAACTAGTAATGGTAACCATAACTCTATAGGTAATGCATAGACAATAGAACCATTCTTAATATCTCAGACACCACCAGGCATCTGTATACACTGTACTAAGGTACGAAAGAAGAACAGTAAACTTACCGTATGTAAAATGTGTAAGGGGTGGGTGCATAAGGGATGTGTGTTCAATTATGGTAATAGTGCCAGATTTAATTTGCACTTTGGCACAGCTACCCTTTAGCAATGATGACATTGATTTACCTATTTTTAATGCTAATGAACCCTTACCATATATTGATGATTATGATTGTTTTATAACAACAGGCCTTCACTTTATTCATGTCAGCGCAAGATCACTTCTTCCAAAATTGGCAGAGATTAGGATTCTAGCTAACAGAACTGGAGCGGCAGCTATATCCATCTCGGAATCCTGGTTGGATGATACGGTGACTGACGACGAGGTCAAAATAGAAGGTTACAACATAAAATGCTTAGATAGGAATAGAAAAGGTGGTGGGGTATGTGCCTACATAAGGAACGACTTAGCATATAATCCAAGACCTGATTTAAATGACAATAAACTGGAGATTCTATGGTTTGAAGTGTTGCTTCCTAAGACCAAACCCATCTTAGTAGGAACTAGTTACCGCCCTCCCACCCATGACCAGTTCTTAGAGGACTTTTCTAGAGTCTTGTCAGGACTTGATGACAATGACGAGACAGTAATACTGGGAGACTTCAATATCTGTTTTCAACAGCAAAATAACGGGATATGTAAAAGATATAAGCAAATACTGGATTTAAATAGTTACACGCAACTAATTAATACACCAACCCGGATCACACAGTTCTCAGCCACCCTAATTGACCACATACTTTGTAACCACTCTAAGAACATTAGTCAGTCAGGCGTCATTACCACAGGTCTTAGTGATCATTTCATCATTTACTGTACCAGGAAAATCACTAGGGAACGGATAGGCCTACACAGGACAATAAAAATTAGGTCAACTAGAAACCACAGTAAAGAAACACTGGTAAATATGCTACACAATTGTAACTGGTCAGTGATAACTACTTGCACGGACGTAAATGATGCCTGGGAAAAATTCAAAACAATGTTCACTGCCATCCTTGATAATATTGCACCAGTTAAAGAGGTTAGGATTAAATGAAGAACTGAACCCTGGATGACTACTGAGATATTAGATAATATGAAGTTCAGAGACCAGTTGATAAAAAGATTTAAGGCAGACAGGATATTGCAGCGCTAAATGAATTCCAAAGGGTGAGGAACAGAGTGCAGAGGCTTATAAAAGGCGCAAAGGCAAGGCACTATTGCTCAAAAATAGAAGAGTACAAGAATAACCCTAGAAAGCTCTGGCAACAATTCAAACAGTTGGGGTATAGCCATAAACCCGTAGATAGATCTAACATAGTACTAAATGTCGATAACGAGGTATGCCACGAAACAACTAAAGTGGCAAATTTTTGAATTCATACTACACAACTGTCGCATCAACATTAGTAAGTAAGCTACCAGCTGCATCAAATACCTTTAACACAGATTCTGATAAGTTTAACACATACTATACCAATAAAGGAGTAACTCCAAACAGTTGTCAACTAGTAAGTGTATCTCATGACTTCATGCAAAACAAACTAAGCAGGTTAAACCCAACTAAGAGCACCAGCCCAGATAACATCCCATCTAAGTTCCTAAAAGATGGTGCCTCTGAACTGGCAATCCCCATTGCTCACATAATAAATTTGTCCATCACCACTAATACAGTACCAGATGGGTTCAAGGAGGCCAGAGTTACTCCTATCTTCAAGAAAAATAGTAGGTCTGATGTCAGCAACTTTAGACCTGTTAGTATACTCAGTGTAATATCCAAAATTCTAGAGAGGGCAGTGTACTATCAAGTAGCTAAGTACAGTGGTACCTCGACTTACGATGGTCCCCAAACTCACCCTTTTATGTAAGTTTATTTTTTTAAATGCTTTTGTAAGTGTAATTTCGGGGGTCTAAAAGGACTAGTCTATTTTACATCATTCCTTAAGGGGATAAATTCGTTTGGTAATGGCACTTGAACAGCATTCTGGAATGAAAAAATATCGTAAGTCGAGGTACCACTGTATCTTAGTGACAACAACATTCTTCATAGTTACCAATCAGGCTTTAGGAGATCTTACTCAACCGACACCTCCCTAATTAATCTGATAGATTACAGGAGAACTGAAATGTCTATAGGGAACCTCATAGGAATGGTAACTTTAGACTTGCAAAAGGCCTTCGATACTGTCAACCACAATATATTATGTAAGAAACTTCAAGCTATCGGCATAGGTTCCACAGACTGGTTAAAGTCCTATCATAGCAACAGGAAACAAATTGTCAAAATCAACAAAACAGAATCAGAACCACTGCCGATAGCAAGTGGAGCATTCTGGGTCCCTTATTATTCCTGTGTTATGTAAATGACATGCCCATCAGTGTCAAGTGCAAACTCCTAATGTATGCAGATGACAGTGCTCTGTTAGTGTCAGATAAAGACCCACAAAATATAGCTAATGTATTAACACTGGAACTGGAGTCCTGCAGCAAATGGTTAGTAGACAACAAACTATCATTACACCTCGGGAAAACAGAAGCCATACTCTTTGGCACGAAATATAAACTGAGAAGGGTAAATAATTTTAATGTCCGGTGTAATGGGGAATCCATCACTTCAGTTTCCTCAGTAAAATATCTGGGAATCCCCTTTGACCCATGCATGTCAGGAGAATTGATAGGGAAAAGTGTAGTCAAGAAAGCGAATGCCAGACTGAAGTTCCTCTACAGACAAGCACAGTGTCTACCTACTGAGCCTCGCAGGACCCTATGTCTAGCCCTATGTCTACGCTTGCTCTTCATGGTACTCTGCCTTGACAAAAAAAAACTGAAAGATAAACTGCAAATCACCCAGAACAAAATGGTAAGATTCATCCTGGACCTGGGCCCAAGAGAACATGTAGGCCAGGATAAATTACAACAATTGGATATGCTGAATATTGAAGACAGAGTAAAACAACTTAAGTTAAATCAAGTTTATAAAATTGCTCACAGTGTCCAGAATATCTTGCTGCCAATTTTGTCAAGGCTGGGAACCAAAGAAGTCATAGTACTAGAGGGAGAGAGCACAACTTTGTAGTTTGTGGTTTGTTGAAAAAAATAAAAATATTTCAAAAGCATTAATTTAGAGAAGAAGATGTGTAATATTACAGTTTTTATTAAATTAAAATTTGTTTAATTAACAAAGTAATCATCTCCCAAAGAGGTAAGATGATGTGAAAAAAAAATGGTAAACATATTCACCCTTAGGACAGCAAGGGTTACCCCGATCCTCAGAGGAGGTGATCCAACTAAACTGAACAACTATAGACCTATATCAAACTTGCCCTTACTTTCTAAAATCTTCAAAAATAATAATACACAAACGACTTTATTCCTACCTAATATCTCATAACATACTTAACTCCTGCCATGTTTGGGTTTAGACAAAAAAAAAGTATGAACAAACTCGAACAATTATGTAAGTGAATTTTTTAAGTGCTTTTGTAAGTGTATTTTTGGGGGTCTAAAAGGACTAATCTAATTTACATTATTCCTTATGGGAACAAATTTGTTCGGTAACGGCACTTGAACAGCATTCTAGAACGAAATAATGACGTAATCCGGGGGTTCACTGTACTTGGATGACAACCAACAAACTCACTCTCAATACAGACAAAACCTACTTCATGATGTTTGCAAACAGAGCCTTAAATATCCAACTTAACATATCGATAAATGGTTCCCCCATTACAAGACACACTGAGAGTAACTTTCTAGGTCTTCACCTTGACTGTCATCTTAAATTTCAGACCCACATCCAGCATATATCCAAGAAAATTTCCAAATCAGTAGGCATCATTTCTCCAAATGCCACTCCTTTCCCTATACCACTCTCTAATAAGCCTCTCCTCACTTACCGACGGAGATCGATTCCTAAGACTATGTCAGTAAATGAATTCATCATTAATCGTGGCACTACCCCTTACTGATACTTCAAAAATGTCACCAAACAAAATCAAAACATTCACTTTTATCTTTGATGTGAAAATCCTTTCAATTCATTTATTATTAATGGTAATACAGTGGACACCCGGATTATGTCATTCTTCATTCCAGAATGCTGTTCAAGTGCCGTTACCGAACGAATTTGTTCCCATAAGGAATAATGTAAATTAGATTAGTCCTTTTAGGCCCCCAAAAATACACTTACAAAAGCACTTACAAAAATACACTTACATAATTTTTTGAGTTTGGAGCATAACGTAATCCGGCGGTCCACTATACAGTGGACCCTCAGTTTTCGTACAGCTTCCAACTGGAACAATTATTTAAGTGTATTGTTGTAAGTGCTTTTGTAAGTGTATTTTTGGTGGTCTGAAACGACTAATCTAATAGTCGCGGTTACTTTTTTTTTTCCTCCCCTGCTGCTCATCCATCAATACCTCTCCATATGTCAGTTTTTATTAATTTGGGCATCTTTATCATGCTTCTACGTTATTTATGTTATACAGTGGTACCTCGGTTTTCGTCGATAATTCCTTCCAGAATGCTGTTTGAGAACCGTTACCGAATGAATTTGTTCCCATAAGGAGAAATGTAAATTAGATTACATGTAGTCCATTTCTGACCCCCAAAAATACACTTACAAAAGCACTTACAATAATACACTTACATAATTGTTCAAGTTGGGAGCTGTACAAAAACCAAGGTACCATTTTTTTTTTTATTAACACATCATCCATTTCCCACCAAGGCAGGATGGCCCGAAAAAGAAAACTTTCATCATCATTCACTCCATCACTGTCTTGCC